>VDFB02298151.1:35482-231936 GCA_007258455.2 Sequoia sempervirens
CCATCAAAAAATTTTGAGTGTAGCTATCCTCAATTTCACGTCCAAGGTCAGTATTTCCTGATTTCAGAAAAAAAGTGGCCACTTAAGCCCCTTTTTTGGGAACCATCTTGGTGCACTTACCCTCTAATGTGTTCATATGATGAAATGAATGAAATTAAACAGTAGAATGGTAGAGACTAGTGCCTTATTGGGTGCACAGAGTCAAATGAAAATCTGAAATGAATAACTTCTTTCTGGAAAAACCTCAAATTGTTTGGCATATAGGTTTAAGTTTATAACTAGTATAAACATGTAGGAATGTGACTACTGAGTTCTTCTTAATGATCTAAATGAGATTCCCTAATTACTATGATTGATTTAAAGGATTTAATCTTTCCTTGAAAGATGGTCCAATTAATCCAACCATACAGATACAACAAGTGTGCACTGATAAAATGAGAAATATCCTTGATATATCGGTTTAAACAATTAGAAAACATCAACCTTGGAGACAACTTCAGCAATACTTTTAATTAACACAACAAACAACTGAAACCAGAAAAATGCCACCAAATCAAATGAATTCAATTAAAATCTCCATCATTTTTTACATGCATCATAGTAAAAAATATAAACATTCTGATCTACTGTATTTTTCTCCGCCTCTGTTCTATATCTCTTCTGCTGTCAAAAATGAGTTTTATATATCGACCACATGAAAAGTCGCGTCCATTCGCATTCGCATCCGCGCAGTTAAATTTCATTCGAGCCTTTTCAAATGTTCACTAAACACCCGTTGAGACGTCTTGAAGTTCCATCGATGTTTAATGTTACTCCGACCACCACATATCACATATCGCTTTGGTGTCATGTAGTTTCATCAACATTCTGAGTCTCCCTGATAGCCTATCAGTACCTTCACTTGCATCACCAAGTTATCTTGTAGTCCTACCAATGTTTTGAGTCTCTCCGACTACCACCAATTTTATCACTTTGATATCATGCAGTTTCATCGATGTATTGAGTCTCACTGATAGCTATCCCTTCAATCATGAGTGCATCGTTGTGGCATTGAAGGTTAGGAAAATTTTCCTCCGCTTACATTGTGTTCTGCCGAGATTTATCCTTCGTCAACTCTTATGGCTGAGACACAGTGGTTTTCCTATTGATGGAACTTCATTTGGCATGAGCTTCCTAGCTCTCTCTGACAAAGCCTGTCTCGCCGATAATCAAACATATCAATGTGACTCTGGGGGTCGGTGGACCAAGACTTCATATCAATGACAATGATAAAATCTATCATTGCTTTGTTGGCAAGACCAAACGAACATTGCAGGATGTTACTCCAATGACTCTTGTCTCAATGACATAGCTCTTTGCGTTTCATTGGTAAGACACATATATGCTTGCTATGACTCAAACAGATGAAAATTGTCTTGCCGATAGGATATTTCCTTTGCTGAGACTCTGAATTGTGTCTGCCCGATGTGTATCTTCAACTGAAATCTCATCGGTATAACATTCCCGATCTCTTGCCAATAGACTGCAAAAGACACACGTTAGTATAAAATGCTTCTTGGATCAGAGAGACCTATATCACCCCTTGCCGATATGATTTATACTTTGAAATGCTCAAGGCCAGGTGAATTCTTTGGGACCAAATGACAGAATATGGGAAAAAATGATATGCAAAGAAGATTCTTATGCTTATGGTATGGGCATCTTTGGAAACTCATGAATATAAACAACTATAAAATTATGATATTGCTATCAGGATTCAACCGTGTAGTTTCGAGTCAAACTCATTGACCCATGTTTCATGAGTAGTGGTTCAACAAGAACCCATCTCTCATGATATCGAATGGTCCACTTAGCACTCATTGCATCAAAGTGATGCTCACAGAGGTGAAGCATTGGTCTGTCCCGGGAGGTCACCCATCCCAGTACTGCTCCAGCTCAAGCGCGTTTAACCAGGGAGTTTTCTCCAAGGTTAAGCCCGCTTGAGTTGTTACCCCATTTGCAAAACCTTCAGAAAGTGCTGTGCCTTATGAACCATTCATAATAGAGCCCCTATAAAATTTTCAAAATTTTATAGTTCTAACAGTGGCTTCATCTGGGGATGAATGATTGTGAGATCATTGCAAGGATCCAAATTTCTAGGTGGGTAGACCAAACTTTCAAGGTGATGGACCAATAATCAGGATAGAATGAATGGAAATGGAGATGAACATGACCCTATACTACTAGACATGGAAAGATTTATTTTAAAATGAAGGAAATTCAGGATTGTGCATGTACTAGAAATTCCTGTTCCTTTTATTTCCTAAACTACTATGCATGGAAAAGAATTTTTAAGAGGATTGTCAAGAGTTGTCCATGCACTAGCAACCCTTAATCCTCTGTATTCCATTTTTTAAGAGAAGAAATGCTTCAGAAATTTCCCATGTACAGGCAACTCCTGTTCTTCACCAGTCATATTTTGCAAATAATATGAATCTTCACCTTTTTTTCCAACAACGAAGGGTCCCAGCCACAAAGCTTCAAATTTCCCATGTTTTCCCTTCTCCTGACACCTCGCATTCCACATTAACACCAAATAATTTTCTTTGAACTTTCTATCTTTTTCTCTTCTATCAAATAAATACTTCATTTGTGCCTACAACTTCACATTTTTGTTTTGAGCTACTCTTCTTATCTCATCGAGTTCAGCTAGCTACTCCATTCTCTCCTCCATAGGTTCAGGAATGTCTATATCTTTCTAAAGGATAAATTTATAAACTGGTAACAAATTTTGTAAAGGCATCCTAGCTTGTATTCCATATACCAATTCAAATGGGGATTTTCCAATTTCCTTTTTCACAGTTATCCTATCAGCCCACACAGCCAACCTCAATTTTGAATCCCAAGTTTTCTTATTTCCACCTAGCATCCTCATGATTTTCAGAAGACTTTTGTTGCTAGATTTTGCCTGACCATTGGCTTGCAGATGGTAAGGAGTTGCATAAGAAATAGTGATACCGTATGTACTGCAAAAATCTTTGAACTCATCAGATTTGAAACACATCCCATTATCTGTGATCAATCTTAATGGTGTACCAAATCTGGTAATAATGTTATCCATTAAAAAATGGATTACAAATTTACTTGTTGCTTGCTTGGTTGGGACTGCCTCTACCCATTTAGTGAAATAATCAGTAGCTACCAGGATCCACTTATGTCCTCCACTTGATTTCTCTTGTATCTCCTCAATAAAATCAATTCCCTACTGATGAAAAGGGGCTTCAACCTGGATAGGTCTAAGTGGTAAAGCTCCCTGATACTTCATTTTCCCTGAGAACTTTTGACATGCTTCACATCTTCTTACATATGAAAATGAATCATTAAAAACTTTTGGCCAATAATAACCAGCCCTAAGAATCTTATGTGTAGTTGTCTTTACAGAATAATGGCCTCCACAGACCCCTTCATGCAATTCTCTTATAACGTGCTTGGCTTGTGACTCATCTAAACATAGCAACAACATCCTGTCCCTATTTTTCCAAAACAAATCACCTTCCATGAACACATATTTGGATGTTTGTAGCTTCAAGGTTCTTCTCTGATTATCACTTAATCCTTCAGGACACTTCATGTATATGAGGTAATAAATGATGTCTATATACCAAGGAGTATGCTCAATACTTGCAACTGCATTTCCTTCATCTTCTATATTAAAAATTTGATTTGCTTCAACATTTGTTTCTGCCATTAACTTGGCCAAACCTTGACCTCTCACTAATTTAGTGATCTATATTTCCATATCAAATTCTTGAATTTCATTAATCCACCTGCATCTCTTTCTAGTTACTTCTGACTGTGTCAAAATATATTTAACAGCTACATAAGGGACATAAGCTATCACTTTGGCTCCAACAAGATATGGTCTAAAAAAATTTATAATAGCTTTCACCAATGCAAACGCTTGTTTCTCCATGATATCGTACTTCAATTCTGACCCCTATAATGACTTGCTGAAAAAAGACACAGGCTACTCATGACCTTCCTCATTCTTCTGTAATATGACAACAACTATAGTATGCAACAAAGCAAATGAAAATATTTGAAAGGGTTTTGAAAAGTTTGGAGATTTAAGGATAGGATCCTCCTTGATGGCCCTTTTGATTGATATAAAAGCTTCTAATGCTTCTACAATCCAATCTACCTTTTGTCCCTTCTTTAACATCTTTGATATGGGCTTAATAATTTCAGCAAAATTGGACACAAATCTCCTAAAAAAATTGATCTTTCCAAAAAATGATTGGATGGCCTTGACTATTTTAGCAATAGGAACTTTATCTATGGCCTCAACCCTCTTAGGATCTATTCTAATCGCCTCCTTTGACACAATATGTCCTAAGAGTTTACCCTCTGTGATTGTAAAATGAAATTTCTTAGGGTTCAGACTAATACCATATTCTAAAGCTTTAATAAATACCTTTTCCAAATGTTCTACATGATCTTCACCCCTTTTTGAATAAGCAGTGAGGTCATCTTGATATACCACCATGATAGCATTAATCAAGTCTGCAAATGCTACGTCTATAGCTCTTTGAAAGGTTGCACCTACATTTGTTAGACTGAATGGAATTCTCACATAAACAAACATTCCCCATGGAGTTGTAAAAGTTGTCTTGTACTGCTCGTATTCTTTGACTTTGACCTGGTTGTAACCAGAGAACCCATCCATCATAGATAACAACTCACACCCTGTTACTTTATGTAGTACAACCTCCATATTAGGTAGAGGATAATTATCTTTGAGAGATGCCACGTTTAGATTTCTGAATTCCACACATAATCTGATATCCCCATTCTTCTTCCTCACAGGAACCAGGTTCGAAACCCATGTTGAATGCCTGATTGGTTTGATAATACCCCCATCTCTATGCTTTATCGATTCCTCCTGCATTTTTGGTTCCAATGTTGGGTTAATAGGTATTTTCCTCTACCTAAATGGCTTTGCATATGGTTTCAATGGGATTTCATGTTGAAACAAATCTTCCCTATATGCTTTCACATTTCATAAGACCATGCAAACACATGTTTATATTTTCTCAATAATGCAATCAACATTCTTCGAATTGTTGGGCTTATTTTCTTTCCAATGTATACCTTTTTTGGTGCTAGTTCAGTCCCTAAATTTACCTCTTCAATATCCTCTCTCTTGACTGGTATCTGTTTCATGAGGGACCACTCATTTCCATCATATACCCTTTCTAATGCTACTAGCCCTTTGGGAAGCTTATTAGTTGTAAGCTATAAGACCTCTTTCCCAAATACTATTTGCTTTCCATCTACTTTTTCAACAAGGGCATTGAAATCAATTTCTTGAGCTTCATATTGATCTATACAGTGGAGAAATTTTAGGTCAGTATCATCATTAAAAACCTGCCAACTGTATATATTGTTAGGCACAATGGGTCTTGTTTTAAACTCGATTTGAGACACTCCAACCAATGTGATGTCATCTCTTCTTAGTGTTGTACATTGGCTAAAAAGTCTGCCATTATGTTCTTCGACCTCTCAATCCATTCAATGGAGAAAGCATCAAACAATTCAATTGTGTCCCATACAACATTCCTGTATTTCTTCAGCCTCTTGTGTTTTGCTGCATATTTTGATTTAACTTGAGAAACAACTAGCTTAGAATCCCCTAGAATAGCTAGCAACTTGATCTTATGTTTTACAGCCATATTCAAACCTGTTAACAAAGCTTCATATTCTGCTATATTGTTCATACATTCAAATGCCAGAAAAAATGAATATTTAAAAGTAACTCCTTCAGGGGAAACAAACACTATTCCTGCTCCATTACCTTCTTGGCTGCAAGCTCCATCAAAGTACATTTTCCACACGCCATCATAGTTTTTTGCAACATGCTTATCAATTGGATCAACATTGACTAATTCTGGTTGAGCTGGTTCTATCTTAAAATTCCCAAGATTCATATCACAAAAGCAATTGACTTGATCTTGAGGCAAACAATCTACAATTTGGTTCATCCTCGGCTCCCTGTACAACTTAACTTCCTAACCATTCACTGGAATTGTTGCATAAGATAAATCAAATTGGACGTTTCCCCCAACTATTGCCATCCATTGTCTTGATAAAAGCATCCCAAACTGAGGAGAGGTATCAATTACAGTTATATCTATATTGTAGGCCACCTGAGGATAAGTAGCTAGTTTGAATTCAACATCTTTCATAACACCTACTGCTGGAACAGGTCAGCTATCCATTGCATAACACTTCCCTTCATTAGTATCTACCCACATTCCAAGTTTTTTCATAACTCCTACTGGCATGATATTGATAGCAGCACCAAAGCCTATCATGCAATTCCTCAATAGATTGTTGTTTATAAGTAGTGTGATGAAAAAAGGTTCAACTTGTGGGGAACTTACCAATACATCATTTAGGCACACTTCAGGGACAATCACTTTCTCTTGCTTGTTAACTGTTATAGTGGCCATCTGATTTTCAGAACTCATACTTTTGTCATTTCCATTTGATATCAATTGAATTACACTATCCCTATACTCCTTAATTCTCATCATCTCGAGCAGTGGGACAAATTTTTTTACCTAAGATAAAGCCTGATAAAATTCAAATGAAGAACCCTCCACCTTAATTGTTTTCTTTTGCTCTGATGCTTCTTCTTTCTTTGTTTTCTTCCTTTTGGACAGGTTTCTGCTTTTCTTTGTATAACTCTTTATCCTCCTCCTTTTGAACAAGCTTTTGTTCATTCTTATCATGTTGCTTATTTTTTGTTCTCTTCAAAACTCTTGGTGTTACTTCTCTATCTTTCATGAATGTTCCCCTGGGATCACCTTCCTTTTCATTCACTGTCCTATTTCTTAACCAATACTTTATCTTTGCTTGTTCAACTACAGCAATGGTTAACCTCTTTATTTCCTCTTTAGTGGGTCTACTTATATCGCATTGAGTAGGCACCTCAAAAAAGTATTATTTTGCATAACTTTCTTCATAATCAGAAAAAACTTGTTGTTCAACCATGTGGACATTGCACCTTTGATTTGAAACATCGTACTCACATCCTTCATCTTCTGAAGATGAATATTCATCCTTAGCAGGGTGAAAGGCATTTGAGGTCAAGTACACTGTGTGATCCTCTCCACTGTCACCCACTAGCATCCCTTCTTCTTGCATTTCTTGGGCTACAACACAATGGTCTGGGGAATGTGGCCCATTACAACCTTCACACCAAATATTACTATTGACCATATACACCCCCTTCTTCCTTAATGGATCAAGTGTTTCTTTGTTCCTGGGTCTATCCATTACAGGTTTTCCATCCTTCCAATTTGTATTGTAGGGCATGTCATGTAACTGAGGCCTCTCATTTCTATATTGCTTCTCCTATTTGTACTGGTAATTATTGACTTACTGAGGAACCCTAGGATT
Source organism: Sequoia sempervirens (assembly GCA_007258455.2). Classification (NCBI taxonomy): domain Eukaryota; kingdom Viridiplantae; phylum Streptophyta; class Pinopsida; order Cupressales; family Cupressaceae; genus Sequoia; species Sequoia sempervirens. Next base: position 42,926 of record VDFB02298151.1, read on the forward strand.
GTCTCTTTTACTAATCATCCCAACAGCTTTCCTGTTGTTTTCAATGGTCAGTGCTATCTTTTGGGCTTCAGCTAAATCTCTTGGAAACCTATTTCTTAGTTTATACCCTATTTTTGGATCAAATGCATTCAAATAAATACTCAATGCTGCAGAGTCTAGCAACTTTGACCCAGGTGGTATCTTATTCTGCAATTTGCTGAATCTCGGGTTAAAATCATAAATTGACTCATTCTGAATTTTTTGAATTTGTATTAGTTCATGTAAAGCAGCATCTGGTGCACATGGATTTCCATACTGTTCATGAAATTGATCCTAGAATTCTTGAATAGAATCAACAGAGGTTGTTGGCAGGCTATTGAACCAATCCCTAGCTTCTTCGGTAAGCGACATCATGAACAACCTCATATGTAAATATTCATATGATATATCCAAGTCTTGGAAAAAAGCATTAAATTTTCTGAAATGGTCTTCAGCAGTAATTGCACTACTCCCTGTAAACTTAGGAACAAGACTTCTCCAACTGCTATCCATAGGGTAAGGGTATAATTGAAACCCTAACAAATCAAATTGTCTAATCATTGTTGTGTATTGTTGAGGGGGAGGGTTATGCAAGTGCTGATACTGGTACACTAGATTATTGTATGGCACATATTGTTGGCCATAAGGTGGTTGTGCATTTGTATGTTGTGATGCAACATACGGTGGATAGTTTGGTTGTTTATATTGATTTCCCATCTAATTTTGAGGAGCCTTTGATGGGTCTGAAGGCCCTACATTATTATTTCCTTGCTTATGAGGCAGTTTATATTTTGGAAGATTAGCTGTCTGAGCCTTAATTTGAGCTTCTTGCAATTTCAAGTCTTGGATTGCTTTTATCAGTTGGATCTTTTCCTGTTCAACTTTTTCCCTTTCTACTTCTTGTTTATGAAACTCGAGTTGTGCTTCTACTTCTTGACGAGTTGAGAACTCATAGTTTTCTTGAGGAATTACATGATCAATAGGCTCACTTTGATTACCCTCCATTCTTTGATCATATTCATGTTGACATCTGATTCATTCAGCTTCGAGTTTAGCATTGAACTTTTCCTATTTCTGAGGATTATAAAAATGATTTCTTTGTTCTTCAGGGTACAAGGGTATGTGCAAGATCATGATGGGCCAAAAAGTGGCAATATGATGGGTATGTGGCTGACGACTATTTTTTAACCCAAAATTGATGAAACGAAAAGGGTTTTTAAAGGAGATTCTCAGTTTTGACCAAGTTAAGGTGGTCAGACATACGAGTTTTATATTTTTTAAAAGTTATAATAAAAAATCATAATTAATTATTTACTTGGAAAAAATTACAAAAAATATGCATCACATCGGGCATGAGTCTTCTACTTATATCTAAAATATTATAAAAAATATTATTATTTTATTGTGGTTAGGGTGGTCAGACAGACACCTACTTCTTATTTTTTCCCTAAAATTTAAGTACCACTGCATTGAAATTTCAAATTTTCACCAAATAGATTTTTTTTTTTTAAAACAAACCTAGTATTTTAGAAACTACATTCAATTTACTATATCTTCTATTCTTACATATTTTTGAAATAATATAGATAACTTAAATTCAAATTTTTATGTCAAGTTTCCTAACTCTGATTTTTTTGAATTTTTTGCCACTTAAGGGCCTATTTTTTCCATGATGATCCTGCACATACCCACAAGATTTTGCACTTGAATTATCTCTCCATGTGTCATAATGGTCATATGTCTCATAGTGTGGTCTTGATGCTTTGTCTTTGTTCGTTATGCACATGTCATCATTTATCTTCTTACCCTTATCAACCTTATCATCCTTATGTGTCCACTTACTGCTGCCACTAGGACCTCTAGCAAGACCTCCTTTGTATTGGGATTTTCTACCATTCATGTTGAATTCATGCATATTCTTGTCAGAGTTGCCACTCACTTTGTTAAAAGTGAGAAAAATGAAATTAACTTGATTTTATCCCCAGCAGAATCACTCCTTCTGAAACTTCTCAAACTATGAATCTTTCTTCAATGACTCTGTATGATGATCTTCAATCGGATATCCTGCAATAACTTCCCCAACAGAGTCACCAATTTGTTAGCTCTCAAAAATGCAAAAAAAATAACTCAAGAGGTTGCCAATCTCTTGATACGTTTCAGGGTAACAGACAAGGCCAAATGATTTAGACCTTCTACTCTTCGGGTGCTGCCAGACCTAGGTGGGTGTACCTACAACAATGAAGCAGACTTGACCAATGTTTATTTCCTAAATAAATTTACCCACATTGGTAAATAGGAGTGGATAAATGAGTTTAAATTTGGTATAAATTGTATAAGCAATATCAAGGCAAAAATATAATGTGTTCATATGATGAAATGAATGAAATTAAATAGTAGAATGGTAGAGACTAGTGCCTTATTGGGTGCACGGAGTCAAATGAAAATCTGAAATGAATAATTTCTTTTTAGAAAAAACTCAAATTGTTTGGCATATAGGTTTAAGTTTATAACTAGTATAAACATGCAGGAATGTGACTACTGAGTTCTTCTTAATGATCCAAATGAGATTCCCTAATTACTATGATTGATTTAAAGGATTTAATCTTTCCTTGAAAGACCCAATTAATCCACCCATATAGATACAACAAGTGTGCACTGATAAACTGAGAAATATCCTTGATATATCGGTTTAAACAATTAGAAAACATCAACCGTGGAGACAAATTGACCAATACTTTTAATTAACACAACAAACAATTGAAACCAAAAAAATGCCACCAAATCAAATGAATTCAATTAAAATCTCCATCATTTTTTACATGCATCATAGTAAAAAATATAAACATTCTGATCTACTGTATTTTTCTCTGCCTCTATTCTATATCTCTTCTGCTGTCAAAAATGAGTTTTATGTATCGACCACATGAAAAGTCACATCCATTCGCATTTGCATATGGGCAGTTATTTCATTCAGGCCTTTTCAAACATTCACTAAACACTTGCTGAGACATCTTGAAGTTTCGTCGACGTTCAATGTTACTCTGACCACCACAGATCACATATCGCTTTGGTGTCATGTAGTTTCATCGACGTTCTGAGTCTCCCTGATAGCCTATCAGTACCTTCACTTCCATCATCAAGTCATCTTGTAGTCCTACCGATGTTTTGAGTCTCTCCGACTACCACAGATTTATATCGCTTTGATATCATGCAATTTCATCAATGTATTAAGTCTCACCGATAGCTATCCATTCAATCATGAGTGTATCGATTTGGAATTGAAGGTCAGGCATATGTTCCTCCGCTTACATTATGTTCTGCTGAGATTTATCCTTCGTCAACTCTGATCACCAAGACACAGTGGTTTTCTTGCCGATGGAACTTCATTCGGCATGAACTTCCTAGCTCTCTCTGACAAAGCCTGTCTCGCCGATAATCAAACATATCACTATGACTTTGGGGGTTGGTGGAACTCCAAGACTTCATATAGATTACAATGATGTAATCTATCATTGCTTTGTCAGAAAGACCAAATGAACACTGCAGGATGTTACTCTGATGACTCTTGTCTCGGCGACATAGCTCTTTGCATTTCATCGGCAAGACACATATATGCTCGCTATGACTCAAATCGATGAAAATTTTCTTACCGATAGGATCTTTCCTTCATTGAGACATTAAATTGTGTCTTCCCAATGTGTATCTTCAACTAAAATCTCATCGGTATAACATTCCCGATCTCTTGCCGATAGACTGCAAAAGACACACGTTAGTATAAAATGCTTCTTGGATCAGAGAGACCTATATCACCCCTTGCCGATATGATTTATACATTGAAATGCTCAAGGCCAGGTGAATTCTTTGGGACCAAATGACAGAATATGGGCAAAAATGATATGCAAAGCGGATTCTTATGCTTATGGTATGGGCATCTTTGGAAACTCATGAATATAAACAACTATAAAATTTTCAAAATTTTACAGTTCCAACACCACTATATTGGGATCACCCCTGGATGCTTTTTTCTTCATGACTCTCCTCAATCTTTCTGCTAGTAGGAGTGAATGATGACATGCAAATCTAATTACCAACTAGGGTTGCCATCAATGACAACACTGAAAAATATTTGTGGTGTCTCTTGCCAACAATCTCCCCCTTTGGAATTGATGGAAACACTTAGTGAAAAATGACTAAGTGTCAGATCAATACCACCAAGAACTATATTGCCACTTCAAAACTCCAAAAATAAACTTCAGCCTCAGCTCAGAAATGCAAATCGCCCTTAGATGAATACACATTTTTCACTATACAACTCTCCCCCTTTGACATCAATGGCAAAAATTTGGGGAATCCAAAAAGATAACAAAATTTCAAAACTATATAGCCATGATCTGGTAACTTACATAAATTGGAAAATATGTGAAAAACCTCTCTTCAACATGCTCAAGTTTGTGTCCCAAACCCTTTTGAAACTCTCCAAAATTGTTATGTGACCACAAAGTAAATAAGATAAAGTTTCTGCAGTTTCAAGATTTGCTAGATCACGAGCTGCCATAGCGTCTTTGGCCTCTTTTAATGCATTTACCATTATTTTAATCTTTGGACCAATTAGTCCTCCGAGTTTGCATGCTCTTCCTACAATCCTTTCATTTTCATGCTTCAAGATCCTTATTTTTTCAAGCAGAGATATTACCTGACCTTCTTGCTCACCAACATTACCAGCTAATGATCAAAAGCATAAAAAATAGTGGCCAATTTTTTTTCAAAATCATTCACCTTCTTCTCATTGGCCTTAGTAAATTTAGATAGAACTAAACATGACTTATACACTTCTCTACCTTTAGATAGAGCATCTTGAATATTCTCATATAGGTGGCTAACAAAGTTTTATCTTTTGTAATCAGTTCTTTCAATCCACCAAATCTCTTTTCGTTAAACTCCATCTACACTTTAATCATAGCTAATTTTTCAAAAGATTCAAAGTGAGTACTTATAAAATTTATGAGCTTCTTTAGCTCACCGAAAGAGGAACTAGATGAATCCTTGACATGAGTAGGCATTAATTTCTGCAAAAATCCAGATGCAAGACTTAGTAATTCACTATCCTCCATGTGAGACTTCAAAATATTCTCACTGGCCTTAGCCTGTGCAATTGATCCGACCTTCATCATTTGAATTGGGGAAAAAGTGGATAGATTGATTGAGCCTTCAACCAATTTAGGATCAAATTCTTCCTGTTGTTCCATCAGAGATTTCTTCACTGCCTTGGTAGTGTCTCTTCCCTCCACTCTAATTTCCTTGACTTGAAACTTTTCTTCTACAACCTTGGGTTCTTCAAAGACTATTTCTGAATTGCCTTTAGGAACTTCAACTTCTTCATTTTTCACCTCCTTCTCCTCAGCTAATACCACCTTAGGAACTTCAGTTTCCATAGGTATTTATGTATTTTCCACATCAAGAGGAATCTAAAAATCCCTAGCATTTGCATTCACTTCCTCATTTTCTGGAATATTTTTAGTATTTACTTCTTCAACATTAATCTTATTCTTTGACAAAAATGCTTCCAAAATTTTCTTGGTTTAATTAACAACAACATCAATTTCACCGATCATTAGTTTATTCACCCTTGTTTTTCTTTTGAACTCCTTGGCATTTTCCAGGAGTAAATTCATCTCCTCAATTGACATTTTTGGACATAAGTCCACAATAATTCTCTTTCTCAAATTCTCTTTTTTTTTTTTGGCACTTAATCTTATCGATTCCAAAACTTCATATAGACTCTCCAGCAAACTAGATATAATTTCAATAAGAGGTTTATTGAAAATATTTATATGTTTAATTGTGGCTTCTTCAAGAATTCTTTGACTGGATTTGTCAAACATTTCATACCATTCACAGAGGGGCTTGAGATTTCCATATTTGACAACAACATTCTCAACTTCCTCAACTGACATGTACCAGGTTTGACAACTTTGGCTTTCTTCTTAGCCTCTTCTTCTTTACCGAAATATTTTCTCTTAGTTAACTTTATAGCCTAAGTTTTGGTAGCCTTCATTTCTTTCACAACCTCTTTTGACTTAGTTTCGTCATCTTCTAAAGAGGCTTCATATATTCTTGTACTTTTATTCTTCTTCCTTTTACTGGAAACCTTGGCTTGAGCTGGCTCGGCTACAAGAGTGAACAGGAATGGGGAACTCCTAGTAGATCTAGTGTGGGAAGAAGATACTCCTGGACTAGTAGACTCAGTTTTTGTTGACTCTTTTGCTACTTCATCCTCATCTCTCTTACTTCTTGCTTCTCTCAAAGCTTCTATAGGTAAGCCCATTATTTATGTGAAGACTTCTACTTCTTTCCTTACTCTTCTGACTATCTTAGGATTTTGTAATTGATCATGGACTTGGATGCTCTTTTCTGCATAGGACCTGTCTTCTGTCGGATCTAGGGGCATGCTCAACAAGTGTTCTGCATACATCTTGAAAAATTTACAATACTGCCTCCACTTGGTTGAACAACATCTAAAAATCATCAATCCACTTACTGGACTTGTCCATATTCTAGTATCAGTTGTTGGCATTGAGGAGCTAAAAGATTTTTCTGCAGCTCCCCCTAGGCCAAAGGCCTGAAAACTAATTCCCACAGGAATTACTAGAAGTAGATTCTATTGCTGGAGTATTTACTTCAATAGAGGGGTTCTTCTTCACCCATTTCTTTTGCATTTTCCTTCTAATCACATTAGTAGTGACTTTACCTTTTCCATTAACATCCCATTGCATGTTCTTTTTTACTGGACCTCTTCTATTCCAACAAAATCTAGCAGTGTGGCCAGATTTATTGTAGTTGTAACACAACATTTCTCTATCTAGGCCAATTGTTCCACTGATTTTGTCTTGATCTACATTGGTTAGCAATATGCCCAAATCTATTGCATGCATAGCATCTGACATCTCTATGAAAGTTATTCATCACAACTCTGCATTCAATTGACTTATGACCATACTTATAGCAATTAAAGCACTAACTTGAGAATGATGATCCACTTGTGTTCATCCTTCTACTACACTGAGTAGCCATATGACCAAATTTGTTACAAGGAAAATAGTAGCCATTGAATCTTTGAGCATTTGGTTGGCTTACCAGATTCCTTCTAGTTCCATTCATTTGATTTCCTTGCATGAATCTCCCTTGTCCGTATTTCTTTTATCTAGATCTAGAACTTTCTCCTTCTTCATATCCAAGACCTCGCTTGTCACCATCAGTCCTCTTTCCTTTAATCAGTTCATCAATTTTGGCCGAGCTTTCTTTGAATTTCTCCTTGTACTCATTTGTAGCAGTAAGCTCATTTCTGAGATCATCAAGCTATTTTTCAAGCACTTCCTCATTGTTTTTAGATTGCTCCAGTTCATTGTCCAATCGGCTGCATTGTTCAGATTTTTCTTTCAAGGATTGTGCAAGCTTAATCGACTGCATTGTTTAGATTTTTCTTTCAAGGATTGTGCAAGATTTTCTTCATTATTCTTTCTATCTTCAATCTCCTTAGTCATTTTCATCATGATAGATTCCATTTCACACTTTAGGGTAGCATTTTCTCTGGAAAAATTTTCACATTCTTTTGTTTTCTCCTTCAAGGCATGACTGAGTTGTTCATCTTCCATGCTTCTATTCTTCTGCTTAATCTTATCACACAATTCCTTTCTTTTCTCCCTTCATTCATTGATTTTGGCTTTTAATGATTGAATGAATTTCTCTGCACTCTCAATATTTTCTTGCAATTCATGATTCTAACTTTGACTAGTCAAGATCATCCAGGGCCACCATAATTTGTTGTTGAAGACTACTTGTATCCATTGAAAAACACCTTCCAAGATCTCCCCAAGCTATTAGACTTCTTTTGAGGAACTAGCTCTGATACCAATTGTTGCAAACAAGCAACACTAAGAGGGTGGGGTGAATTAGTGTTGTGCAAAAATTAAATTTATTGCTCTCATCTTTAACTCACTTAAGTATTCAACAAAAGATTTATGCATGAACAAAAATAAAACAATCACAACACCATAACACTAGGATTTTTACGTGGAAACTCTGTTAGGGGAAAAACCACAGTGGATGACCAATCCACAATATAATTTGAGTATACCCGAAAGAAATATTACAAAAAGGGAATGCACTTGCATTCAGGCACACTTCCTAGAGCTCACTTCTCAAAATAGAGAGGCACACTACCTTACAATGATTTGGATTGGATCCAAGAGAATGAACTAAGAGGTTAGCATCTACAAATGCTTGATTACAATTTTGGTTAAGCTTTGTAGTCGATCTTCTATCCTTCTGACTGATTTTGCAATTCTACTATGCTTTGCACAAACTCGCACTACAAAATATTTTATGCACAAGTGAAACTGTACATAATCGGTTAATCACCCTTTTGATAATCGTAACAAACCTCTACACTTCTTACACACACAAAATAATGTAACTGATCACTTATATATATCTGCAACAAAGGATTTAGTCGCAACAAGTCAGCTTCAATAAAACTTAGAAATATTCGCAACTGTCAGCTTGGATCATAAATAATATTTAATGCACATCCACAATGGTCATCCACAACTTAGCTTGACCCCAAAACAAAATGATAAAACACTAAAATATTTGAATAAAGATTCCTTGAATATCCGTAACACATTATATCAACTGAGTCGGCCACAAAACACTGATGAGCAAAAAGATATCAACTGGATCACCAAAATTACATGTAACTTGGTATGAGGCACTCAGATTTCTAGATAACACAATAAATACATTAATAAACCTTCCATGAGATCCACAACACAAAATAATAACTGAAAATCTACAAGTGAATCGATGATCACAAAACTCTCAGATGCTTTGTTCTTCCTAATTGTCCTCAATCTGTTTGCCAATAGGAGTGAATGATGACATACGAATCCAATTTCCGACTAGGGTTTCCATCAATGAAAACACCAAAAAATATTTGCAGTGTCTCTTTCCAACAACACCAACTGTAGTCAACATCAAAGAGAGACCTAGACCAAAGTTTAAGAGGTTTTCATAAAAAAAAATTGACGACCCCGACGATGCATTTTTTAAGATTCCAATTAAGTTTTTATCCATTGAAGACACTAGGAACTATATACATGGAAAATTGGATGAGTATGATCACCAGGTACTTAAAACTCAATGGTCTAATGAGTTGACTAGAGATGACTTTTTGGTAAAACTAGAGTATGTAAACCTAGTGTGAAAGAAGCTAGATACTTGGAACTGGTGCGCTAACTTTAGTAGTGATTTAGATGAGAAATATGTGAGGATAGACCTAAGTAGAATACCTAACAAATTCATGTGGATAAACATGCCCAAATTAATCTCTAAGGATGTAATTAAGGCTATGACTAGATTGTGTAATACCAGACTCATACCAGTGCTAAATTTTGTAAAGAATTATATGGTTATGCAACTAACTGGTGCCACATTTGATAGAAGAGCATTAACAACCGAACCCATCACTAATCCTACTATGAAGTATGCATCGATCATGATTGGCCACAAGATCTACTTTACCAACAAGGATAACTCGGTATCTGCAACTGCAATCTATGTTTCCCATGATATGGTTGTGAATGAAAAATATTATGATTTATGTGAGTTGCTTCAGAAACAACTTCTGGAGAACTTGAATCAAACAAAAGTGAAGAAGTATTCCTTCAAATTTGGAACTCTAATTGTATTCTTGTTATTCTACTTTTTGAGGGAGCTAACTGGGAGAAGAGACATTGTGTGGGATAGAAGTAGATTGATGGCACACCAAATTTTTTATTATTTACACAACATTGGAGATTATAAATCCCAAGAGAATGCACTAACTGTATTTTTTGCAATATTTCAAAAGAACATGTATGATAGAGAAAGAATTCCTAAAAGACTAGTGGAGAAGTATGCAAATGATATAACCTTTCTTGTATCCACTGATGAATGTATAATAGAGGTGGTTGAACCCAAAACAATATGGATTGAGCCTCTTGGATATGAGATTGTTGAAGATGAGGTTGAGAGGTACATTGAATTATTGTTAAACAATCCTAAGGACTCCTCTTTGCCTAGACATGACACATATGAAGGGAAACCAATTGAAGTAAATTTGGAAACTTCAACACCTACGAGAACTAAAAGAGTGAACACTACTTTGGATTGCATAAAATTTCAGAAGAAGTAGATAGGTTGAGGGAAGTTTTAGGAAAAAGGAAAGCCAAAGTAGCTAGTGAGTCCTTTGAACCACATAGATCAGGAAGATGAGCTTCCACCCCTACCTTTGCATTTCCAAAATATACTACCACAACTGTTGTTAGAGGGAAGAAGGTGGAGCCTAGAGCTTCAAAAGTAATTGATGTGTTTGCACCCTCCAAATCTAGCACTTGGATAAAAAAGATGAAGAATGTACCTTTGGTAGCACATCCTACTACCTCTGGAAGGAGGAAGAAACAAAAAGCATCAAGAATATGAAACTTAATTGATGTTGTAGAAGAGGAAATTGAACTTTCTTTAGAAGAAAAAGAACAACTAACCAGAAAAAGGAGAAGTAGTGCCACTACAAGTGGTGAAGGTGTATCTCAAGAAGTAAGCACCAGAACAAAGAAGACAAACTAACATAGTGGACACTTCAGAAGAAGAGGAAATATAATTGGAAAGAGAAGATTGCATAGTACATGTTCATGAGAAGCCTAAGAAGGAGAAATAAAATAAATTAGAGGAAGGCTCTTTGAAGAAAAAGCAAAAGAAAAATAAGAGAAAAAATCCTCTAATAAGTGTTAACTCTCCTATGAAAGTAGATGTTCATGTTAACAATATGTTGAATCATGACAATATGTTAGAATCCACTGCAAATTTATATGAAGAAGTGGATGAAGAAGGTCAGAAAACAATCATTGAAGCAATCATTCAGTATATTATCATTCTAGAGGCTGATCTATAAACAACATTCAAGACAAAGTGCCTACAGTTGTGTGGAATGCATTGATGGAAAGGAGACATTAGGCTTTTGAAAAGGAAGATAAGATGAAATTTATGTTCTAGAGGAAATTGTATCCTCATTATCTAAAAATGACAAAGCCACACTTATTGAAGTATATACCAAAGAGTTCAGGGTTAAACAAAGAGTAACCATATTTATATGGGAAGAGAAGAGGATAGATTAGAAAAGCTAAAATAAGATATAGTAAATATAGTTAGAGATATTGTAGAGAAGTTTGGGATGATTCCAATTTCATCATTCTGAACAACTCAAGAAAAGGAGCATGATAGTGCAAAGGTTACTGATGTAGAGAAAAATATTTCTCAAATTACCAATTTACCTATTTTCAAAGTAGTTTCAGAAGATATAAATGCTCAAACTATAGAAGAAAATCCATCATTTGATGACATAGAGAATGTGGTGATCTCTCCACCATTGGTAGATGATGCAAATGTTCTCTTAGAGACATCTACTCCTCTAGAAGATACTAAAAATACAATCGATGAAAATAATGAAGACCAGAATAAGGTTTATGCCAATGATGATGTTGAAGACCACCATGGAAAGAAAAATGAGAATGCTGGAAATGAAGGTGAAGAAAATAAAAATGGAGAAGAAGAAGAAGGTCAAGATGAAAAGAAAAATGATAAAAAGATGAGGATAAAAAGGAGGATGAAAAAAAAGATAAACAAAAGGAAAACCCCTTCAGAAAAGAAGAAGAGGAAGAGAAAGAAGAGAACCAATAAGAGACTGAAGTTGAAAGAAATGAAGAAGAATCCCAAAAGACCATGGAGCCATAAAATTCACCTGGAGAATCCTCCGGTAATACTCTCAAGGGTCTTCTGACAAGGCAAACAAGGATTCAACTAGTCATTCCTCCCCAATTGATTCAGGTCTTGTCACATCAAGATTTTGTAGATCTGAATAAGATCTCACCTATTCAGACTTTGGAGCTCAAAGATACTTTTCTTGCCTCTAGAAGAAAGGAAATTATTGAGACCCATTTGAAGGGGACTAAACTAATCATTAATGTCATCAAAGCTCTAGAGGATGCTACCCTTGGTACCACAGTTGACAACTCTCTAACACCTATTGATAATTTAAAGTTTCTAGTTGATTCACTCAAGGAGTAGACCTCTAGCATAAAGGAGTAGATTGTACAAGAGGTTGAGTCAATGATTGCTAAGAAGAGGTTACTTGAGATTCAAGATAGATCTACAACTGCACAGAGCAAGGTGATGAAATGCTTGAAAGAAGTGAAGGAAAGTGAAGGTTTAGCTCAGACATTATTCTTGTATTTCATGGGGTGTCCAGATGCTACCCAACACATTAAGGACTCAATGGACTCAATACAGTCACAATTAGCTAATTCCCTCAGAGCTTATGACCTTGCAAAGGATAGAAACTATGCCTCTTGGAATGCCATCTCAGACTTGTAAAATAAGTTCTTCACTTTGCAAAGATAGAAAGATGTTATAAGGTAGTTTGGACAACTTGGAGACTTAGTAAAGTGAAAGAATATACCAATATTAAGTGCCCTTGCTGAAGCTGAATAACTTGAAAAGATAAATCCTAATCCAACTACTTCGAAAGAGGGAGAGGAGAGCTTGGTGGAGTTGGAATCAATGTATAAGGAACTTGCTAGAGCCAAGAAGATTTGGGGTGAAGGAAAATATTCTTGGGAAGCAATTCTCAAGGAGTTAGAAGGTGCCTCCACCTCTCGATAAAAATTCTTCATTTTTTTCCTTTTATTGTTTCATTTTCTTTCAGTTTTTCTATGTACATATGATCAGGTGCAAGTTTTGGGTCAACTCCCTAAGTGGGAGCCAGTTATTTCAATTCAATTTTTTTTTGGTTTTTTGTAAATATAGATCATGTTGTATAGCTTACATGTTTCTCACTAGCACACCCTTTGTCCTTGATGTCAAAGGGGGAGAAGTTTTGAGTGCTAGAGTTGTTAATAAATTGTTTCTTGTGAGAATTTTTGATGTATGTTTGAAAGGGGGAGGTCATACAAGTTTTTGAAGACAATTTTGATGTTAAATTTTTGGAGATTCATTTTTGGCACATGTTTCCATCAATGAAAAAGGGGGATATTATTGGAAGAATGAAGAATAAACCATTTGATGTGTTGTTATTGATGCCAACATTATTTGTTGACAATTTTGTTTGGTCCAGTAAATAATTTTGGTGACACCTCAAGACCCGGCAATTTGGTCCAAAATTTATCATGTTATAAGATTGGATTATACAGCTATATTATGTTATTTAGGTCTACCAAAGGTATCTATTATCAATATTTCACCGATTTTGGATGAACATGTTGAAAGTTACAAGTAGTAGAAGTTCGACATACAATTTTTGGCTCTATACAATGTAAATGGGTATGAGTTATCTAGTTTGCATTCCTCTGGTGTTTGGAATTAGTCTTTATAGTTTTGAGAGATAGTCTACAAGTTTCAATAATCTACACATTCCAGTTGGCACATTCTTATGCAATCAAATGAGTTGTTGGTGTGTGACTAGTTGGCTTATTTTGTGTTTAGGTCCAATTCTTGGTCGACCTAATACATGTTATTTGTTGAAAAGAATATGTATGTACTACAAATGTTAGTAATACTTATTTTAGGTCCATACCGACCTAAATCAAGTATTACATGTTTAACTTGAGCACACGAAGATATTTTTGAATCAAGTTTGGAGTTGACAAAGCTAGATTTTGAATCAAAATAAGGCTACATCTAATTAGGCCGACCTAATTGATATATGCGGATGTAATAAGGTATATATGTGGGACATTTTTGAGTTGCATAGAGAGGAAATAACATAACATGATGTATGCAATATTTGAAATTGTGAAAACTTGAAAATTTATGTGTGAGATCAGAATAAGGACATAATTGTTGTGAATGTTGTGGATATGTATAGGATCATGATGGGCCAAAAAGTGGCGATATGATGGGTATGTGGCTGACGACTTTCTTTTTACCCAAAATTGATGAAATGAAAAGGGTTTTTAAAGGAGATTCTTAGCTTTCCACCAATATAAATTATGCTTTATTTTGAATTTAATAAATAAGTATTATTCATTTTCTATTTGAATTACGACTAAAGTCTTGATTGATAGGCTGATTGAAAAACATCTATAGCTTTCAAACGGTATCACATTTTTCAAATCAAAAACATGTGTCACATTCTATGCTTCGCATACAATAAGATTAAAAAAAATGAATTTCATGAAGTTTTGACCAAGTTAAGGTGGTTAGACATATGAGTTTTTATATTTTTAAAAAGTTGTAATAAAAAATTCATAATTAATTATTTACTTGGAAAAAATTACAAAAAAATATGTATCACATCGGAACATGAGTCCTCTACTTATATCTAAAATCTTATAAAAAAATTATCATTTTATTGTGGTTAGGATGGTTAGACAGACACCTACTTCTTATTTTTTCCCTAAAATTTAAGTATTATTGCATTGAAATTTCAAATTTTCACCAAATAATTTTTTTTTTAAAATAAACCTAGTAGTTTAGAAATTACATTCAATTTGCTACATATTCTATTCTTACATATTTTTGAAATAATATAGATAAATTATTCAAATTTTTATGTCAAGTTTCCTAACTCTGAATTTTCTAAATTCTTCACCACTTAAGGGCCTGTTTTTTCCATGATGATTCTGCACATACCCTTGAGTGACTATTGAGTAGAGCAATATTTTGTATTCAAAGCTTCATAGGAATTTATTTCAACACAAGTAAGGTGCACCTTGTATTAGTTCACACTTTGGTTGTGTAGCCACTTTTGTTTTGTATCTATTCATGGTTGTGAGCCATATAAGGACAGTGAGTCCTGACAGTGAGCCCCTGCAGTATCTTATAACTGGTTATAATATATTGTGAGCTAATCATCTTGTGGTTTTTCCCTTTTTGGGTTTTCCATGTAAAAATCTTGGTGTTCATGTGTTATGTGACCTTGTGATCTCTTTCATGCTTTCATTTATTACTAAAGTTAGATACACTTTGTTAATTGGATGGTTTGTGTTTAATTGGTTATATAGAATACTGATTCACCCCCCTCTCAGTATTTTGAGTTTTCAACATATATTAATTCACCCACATATTCACCAATATTAATAAAATTTCATTTTGTATGAGGACCTATTTTACTTATAACATTAAAATTTTAGTGCATGTGAGGACCCATTTTTTCAATAACACATAAAATTAACTACATATATGAGGACCCATTTTTCCAATACTATTATAACTCAATGCTAATCCTAGGTCCATAATCACCTTGAAAATTAGAACATATGTGTTTTTTCAAGGTTCAATTCGCACAACATTTACATGTATCATTTTATAATCACACAAGATTCACCAAATTATTGTTATAACATTTAAACATCTGTAGAATTCACCAAATATGGATTGACACAAATAGAATCAAAACTTTGATTTATTTTTACATGTTTTTTTTTCAATCCTAAGCTTTCAATTCAGATCATAGGCAAGTTACAACTACAAGCATTATTGCATTATTGAGTAAGTGAAAATCTAAAGACAAGTGATCATTTCTTTATATTGTTACAAGATTATTTATCTCTTTGTCATTCTTATAGATGATATTGGGTAGGGGGAGATCTATGGCCCAAGGATCTATATTCTATGATTCCTTGAAAAAAAGACATTTTTTTGTGGCTTTTATTTCATGAGAGATGTTGATTAGGAGTAGGAGTAAAACTATTGAAAGTGGTGAAGGGAGGTCATCAAACCACATAACCATACCTTTTTACTTTGGAAATGGTTGTTGTCCATTAGATCAAGATGGAGCTACAAAATTAACACTTGTAGGTCAAATATTAATGAAGAAGGAAATAACTCAAAGGAAGATCACAATTAGTTAATTAACTCATATAACAATTCCATATAGAAGATATTCTAGGGGATACCTAAGGTAACTAAAAAGTGTTAATTGACTTGGATGAAAATGCCACATATGATGTTGCATAAAAGCGGAAAAGAAAATCCAAATAAAAAATAAGGTGTGAGTGCGATATGACAAGGATTTTTTAGATTGATTGAGTGTCAAAGTACCCATTATTTTAACCAGTGGAGAATAAAAATAAAAGTGAACCTCCAACAAATGCAAGTTTAAGATTTGTAGTTTAAAATATTAAAGGAACAATAAGTTGCAACTAAGACTTGACAATATAAAAAAACATATCAATAAATTCTATGAAAAATCATAGACGAAAAGGAAAATTCATTGATAAAATGAAAAAAAAGGAAGAATGTCTTTATGTTAAGCACAGTCTCAAATATGATGCACATATGCAAAGAAAGACGAAGTTTGCTAAATATAGAGGTTTAATTCAACCCAATTTGGAAACATAATGGAAAGAGCATAATTGAAAAAAGCTATTTGTTGTGCAGTTTTCGCACACACGCCCTGCTAAAAGAAGGGACCCTCTTTTGCTTTAATTTTTGGTGTCTTTTGGCTCTTTGATTTTTGGATTCGGTCACTTGTGGATGTCCTTAGATGTGCATCTTGCTTACACAAATAATCCCCTAAGTTGCGCATTAAAATTTTTAAGTTATGGATAAAACTCAAGTTTTTCCTTGTCTTCGGGAATTTCAATTTTGGACGGAATTTCTCGGCTTTCTTGAAGGTCTAGCGAAGAGGTTTCAACGCTGGAGTTTGGAAAATATGGCCCTTTACAGAATTCCACTTGGACTGGATTTCTCTGAAATTTCGTCGCCTTGTCGGGTTTCTGGGTTTTATTCTGGCCTGTCTTGTCGATGACATTAATGCACTATGGTACAGATTATGCGATGAGTATTTGGTTGATTTTAGGGAATTTTGTGTCATTTTCTTTCATCATTTGCTATCTGTTGCCTTGAGAGTCTCTGGTATTTGGTGATTTATTGATTGAATTGCTCGATTTGTGGATTTGGTGATTGGATTTCTTGTGCTATTGTTAAGGTTTTCTGCTAGGGCATTAAATTTTATCGCCAGTCACTCCTGCAGTTGAATTTGATTTGTCCATGGTATGTAGCTATGGTTTTTCTCTTGAATGATTGATATTTGTGATGCTTTTTTTTTTGAATGCATTTGGAGCTTGAATTTCGTGTGTTTGGCAATTGAATGTTCAAAACTAGGGTTGTGTTTGGCACTTTCGTGGGTTCTTAGGGCCTAGTTCATACCTTCCCCTAGTTAGACAATTAGTTGTGGTGCCAAGCATTCTTAGATTGCACCTTCATACCCGACTCTATGTATTGTCGTTCCAGTTTGATTTGACTTAGGATTTCTCTTACGAGTCTGGTTCCATTAATGTCTCTGAGGGAGTTCGTGAGCTCCCCTCTTATTTCATTTTCCAATAACTTGTTTGAGCGCATGCCATGCAATCTATCTTGAGTTGTACCAAAGACAAATGAGCTCAATCCAAGCTAAACCCGAGCTCATCCCTTTGTTCATGGCGGAAGTTTAGAAATTCAAACTTAGGGTATCATCAATTCATAGCTAATCCTCACCAATTCATTCCTGGGAAAGTTGAGAACTTATGAGGATCAATAGAAGACATGAAACAAATTGGATTCAAGCCTAAAAGTTTTGAAGTTTTGCTCATTTGATTGTTCTAGGAGAAGATCATACGAAGTGACATTTTTCAGGATTTCGAGGTCTTCGCAAAATTTTCATACTGTCAGAATTTCCTGATTTTGCTCGTCCCTTCATTTTCTCAGGTATGTGCCAAGGGCTCAGAATTTATAGTTCCTCGTGGAATTCCTTTCTTGACAAATTTTCCTGAATTCTCCCAAATACTTCACAGTGTTGAAGAATTTGAGAGATGAATGAATTTAATGTTGAATCTTTGACGTCTTATGATTGATATTGACAATTTAAACAATGTTGTATGCTTTCCTTTCATACTGTGATGATCAACTGATGAAATTTGTGCTCAAATGGTTAAGTCTACCTGACATGGAATTTCTTGGAATTCCTCTCTAGCGAGATTTCCCCGAATTATTCAGAATCCTAGATTTCTTAATAATTGTACTTTATAATTGATTTAAAGGGATTCTATCGTGATTTTGAATTGATGCAATGATGAATATGTTATCTATGATTGAGTAACCTTTGTTCTAATATTATGAAGAGAATTTATGATGGTCTTTTGTTGGATGTAGGCCGAATCTAGTAGGGCAATGGTTGAGAAGGCTAAGGGTAAGTAGACAAAACCAGATGTTGAAGGATCTTCTATCTCTGAGGCAGAGAGGATCAAAATAGATATAAAGAGCAAGGTTCCAAAAAGCAAGTTGACCTCCATATGGTCAGAGCTCACTGATACCAATGTGGGTTGATGGGACTATGAATAATTTAAGGCTAGGATGGTAGAAAAGGATCCTCCAATGTTGGCCAAAAGATTGGTGGAATCAAGATTGGCACATGTAGCTGGATTCCCTCCTACTCTTCAATGCTACGAGATGGTGTTGGAATGTGCCAGACATTATGACAGGAGCACCCAAAGAATAATTGGCCCTTAGGGAAGAATATTAGCCAATCTTAACCCTATCTCTATAGCACAAACTTTTGGCATGCATGACAGGTCCCATGTGGTGGCCTTTGACATAATGGCTAAACAGTATTATGAGGATGAGACTATCAAATCACATCAGGATATTAATTCTTGGCTAGAGAAGCCTAAGTCTCATTTCTCCAAATTTCCAAAACAACTGTACAGGGAAAAATTCAAGCCACAATATTATGTTGCAATCACATTACTCAGTAGAGTCATGGGCTTGAAAAGTGTAGGATTATTTGAAAATTGGATGTTTCATGTCATTGTGAGGATGGAGCAGAATATTGATTACCATTGGGCAAGAATTATAAGTGCAATGATACATGAACAAATGTGCAACGTGCTACAAACAAAGACCTTTACAATGACCTCTTACTTGGTCTATGCACTTGCAAGGTTTCATCCATATAAAGGGTTGAGTACAAAGGGTGTGTTTGGACTGGATGTGATTTATGAAATATACCCACAACTACATTTGGGAATCCCAAGCTATAGGAGGGTGAATGATGCATTCACCATGCACATAACTAGGCTACTTCAAGGTGCAGAGCATGTCCAGATATCGAAACAAGCCAAGGAATTAATCAAGAGGTTTGGAGCTTGGTTCATCCAATTCCCTACCTTCTCATATATCAAGATAGATGGCTGCCAAAGAGCCCAATACATACTTCCTAGGTACCCCATAAATCACATTGTACTATTGGAGGTCACAAGGCAGATTTATGATTTTGATGCCATAGTCAAAAAAGATAAACACAAGACAGGGTTTGGTAATTATTTCCCTCTCAGGATAGGTAGTAATGAGGTCTGCCCCTCTCTAAATTCAGCATATGCTTCTGAGGAGGAAATGGGAACTTTGGGTTTATCTTTTCATTCCAAGAGATCCAGATTTGATATAACTGGTGAGGCCTAGAGGAAAGATATTAGGGAGTACAATCATAAATATGACAGAAGATTATTGGGCAAACAATAAAGATGAATTTGAAGTTAGGAAGAAGAAGTTCTCTAGGTTTCCAGTTGATGTAGTTAGATTGTACAGTGTCAAAGTCATTCTTGATAAAATTGAGTATGATGGAGACTTGGTTCAGAGTCATGACTATGAGCCTGTGAAGGACAAACCGATAGGGGAAATAGATTGGCTGGAGGAAGAGAAGACTGAATTAGAGAAGATCATGACTCTAATGATCAAGTATACCAAGCTATGGCTCAAACACAAGATATGGGAGCTCGAGAGTGAAGGTGTGCAATGCACCTATGACTTGATGGGAGACTTGGAGTCTCATTCTACCTTCGAGGAATCAATTGAGCAAGAATCTAAAGGTAAAGCTAAGGTAGACTCCCCTTTTAGGATCAAGGTTAAGGGTGCTCAAATGGAAGAAGGGGAGAAGCAAAGGAAACCCATTGCTAAGAAAAGGACTAATACTTCAAAGACAAAGAGACCTACAAAGGAGGAACCAGGTGAAGAGGAAGAGAAAGATAGTGCTCCTATTCCCAAAAGGAGAAGGGTAACTCGAACTTCTAAGAAGAAAGATGAATCTTTTGAGGGGAAGGAAGAAACAACCCTACCAGTAATAAATGTGGAAAGTTCAGGGGAGAAGACTCAAGTATATACAAGGAGGTCGAGGAATCCTTCTCCCAAAGATAATGTATTAAAAAAGGATACTCTTCTAGTAGCCCCTGTTGCAGAACAACATAAGGATGCTCCTCCTCATCATGAATCACACAATGTACCAGAGCATTCAAAAGATGTAGAGCATCACTAAGATCAAGGAGAAGAAAAATTCTGAGAAGGTGAACTCTATAGTAAAGAGGCAGAAATAGAAAGAATCTTGCAGTCTCCCTTTGTGACATATGAGGGTTCACTTGATGGTGATGAGGGAGATAGAGAGATGCCTACGAAGACCCCTTCACTAGTGCATGTAGAAGAGGAGGATGAGGAAGAAAATGATGGGAATCTAGAAGAGTATAGGGAGGATAAAACTAAGGAGATACTTGATATAGACTCCTCCAAAAACCAACAGGAAGTAGTTGGAAAAGATGAATTACAGTTAGGATCTACCATTCCTATCTGGCTAGACAAGGAGTTGAAAAGTTAGCAGATTGTGGTGGATGATACTCCTCCAAATTAGGATGATCTATTAGCTAAGATTGGAAAAGGAAAAACAAAGAAGAAAGCTAGGGTTATCTCCAAGATTGAGAGGGATGAATCAAACAATAGAGTTATTCATATTGCCACCCCTGCGCCAAATAAGGATAAAAATGAAGTCACTGGAAAAGATTATAGTGTACAAATCATCAATCTAGGACCCACTTCTTTGGTGCAAGAGGTTGAATAATTTGATGGCTCCAATGTTGTTGTTTTGAGCAGGTTGAAGAAAGAGGTGCAAGCAAAACAAGACTTGAAGAAAGAAAATGATAAATTGAAGAAATATCTGCAGGATTTAATGAAGCCCTTGCAATCTATCAGCCAAGTCCATTCATCATCATTTGTAGCAGGTTTCTTACCAGAAGAAACTATCATAGAATTGGAGAAAATGAAAACCATTGTACATGCCACATTAAATTGGTTACAAGAAATAGGGTAATAGGATATCATGCTATTGAGGAGATTATGTTAGTTTGTGGTGATTTCATCAGGATAATAGACTGGTTGAAAGCTGTGCTAGCTCAAGACAAGGAGGATATTGATCTCTTATTGCAAAATACTAAGAAAGTTTGGAGTATACTTAAGATAAATTAATAAGTGGTGGAATTCTTTCTTTTTCCAAAGTTGCAGAACCCTGGGAATGGCACGAAGCTTTTTTAATTAGGTAGAGGGTCCTGAGGAAAGTGCACAAACATGGAAAGCAAATTGAGAATACCTTGATTGAAATCTACAATAAATACATTTCTTTCTTTGAGGTTATGATAGGGAGGAAGAGGTTTGCACCAAAGCATCTGAACTTGGAACAATTGAGAAAATGGTGGCGAGATGTATATTCTCTAGTTGATGAGAACCTAGTCACTGAACATCAGTTAGATGATGTAGCTACATACATTGCAATAATGGACAAGTACTTGACCCTGAAGGTGGATTGGGATAAGGTTGTCAGGAAGTCAAGGGATGACATAAAATCCATTGAGATAAGAATTAGAGTGTTAATTATTCCACATGTAGCCGACTTGGAGAAGATAGTTTTAATGGTGCAGGATAAAATAGAGCAAGATAAGGACAAAGGGGAAAGCATTTAATGCATTTTCACATCAAAATTTGTGCTTCCCTATTATTCCTCCTCATCCTTCACATGCATTGGAACAAGTTTTGTTGGAGATCCCAGGATAGCCTGGATGAGTCACATGCATTTAATGCACATTTTATTTCATTTTGAATTCTTCTTGGCCGACCTAATTTTGGGGCCTATTGTCTTATAACCCTATTTGGGCAGACTTAAGATGCAATCTCTATAAATTGGGTTAGGCCCTCATTTGAAAGGGATAGATAGTTTTACATTGGAGCAAATTAAGCAATATAGCAAGAGTTAGAGCTAGGAGCTAGTCTTATTTTCAAGCAAGTGTTATAACAGAAGACTGGAATTGTTGATAATTTGGGTGATTTAATGCAAGTAAAGACATTGTGATTTGGTGCCTTTCTTGTGTTAATTTTATCTGGCATGGTTCCTGTGATTCTATCTTTGAAATTACTTAAGTTTATTTGATACATGCCTGGTTGAATGTTAGATGACTTAGTGGTGTTTATGATTTGATGCTTGAAGTGTTGCATCAATCTCTAGTCCATACTTTTTGCAGCTAGCTAACTGCTAGTTGCTTTGCAAAGTTAGCCTGGACTTTGATATTCATTGTGCTCAGTTTAGTTGTGAATACTTGTTCATTTCAATTGCAATAGGGTTGTTTGGATAAATGTTCGTGACTTGAAAATATTTTGTGCCTTAGAGGATTGCACTATTTCTGTAAGATTGCAGATTTATCTAGGTCAAGCAGGAATTAGTTTATGAGGGATTGGTCCATTTCATGTGTTTTATCATTTGCATTGTTAACCTTAGGATTAGAATTAATCTTAGAAATCTCTTTGAAACCCTTATCTTTTTCTATTTCTTTTATTATCTTGGTTAGATTTAGATTTTGAAGTATCACCATATTGGTAAATCTGATAAATTTGAAGATTCAGTATTTTCTTGTAGTAAGGTCCCTTTGTGATTACCAACATTTTCACATATTATCTAAGTTGTTTATGCATTGTCAAGACCTGACATTAGAGACCTTGGGGTTATCTCTTGAGGCTAGCTGATAGAGATTTACCTTTCAAGAGAGATAGGATATCATATTTTTCCCGAGTTGTTACTATGTAGAAAACACAATCAACAGATTGGCGCTAGAAGGAGGGCCTGAATAAGCAAGATGGATCAATTTTTGTCTGTCATTTTTCCTGAAAGATTCAAAAGAAGAACCATATCTACTCCAGGAGAAGAGGAGTTTCAAGAGTTGCAAGATCCTACCAAATCAAGAAGGACCAGAAGAAGGGGCGAATCATCATACACTCAGCCATTTCCATCATCTCCATCATCCTCATCTTCATCATATCCATCTTCATCCGATTTTGAAGCCATCCCCATTCAACAACCTCAACAAGCCATAAATCAACCTTTACCAATGGCTTTCCTTGCTAACAATCTATCTCCTTTGACATTCAATAATTACAATGTCATGCCCAAGAACCCTGAACACTTCTGTTCAAAGTTCCATGTTAATGATCCTAATAGAACTGCAGAGGGACATATTAGTATTTTTCAGACCTATCTTAGGGATAGGGGAATCAACCATGAGGATGTTGCATGTAGGCTCTTTCCTTATTCCCTAGGAGAAGATGCATTCTATTGGTATAATAATTTCCCTACTGGATCTATTCATAATTGGAATGAACTTGAGACTAAATTTCTACAAAAGTTCAAAATTCCTATTAGTGCTAATGAGCTCTATCTGCAGTTCACTAAAGTCAAGAGAAAATTATGATCCTAGAGGGTCTTTTAATAATAGATTCCATCAGGAATATGCTAGGTTTCAAAGCCCCTATGTTGTAGATGATGCTACTACTTTAGAGGTCTATTATGAGGGTCTTGATAGCCTGACAGCTACCTTCATGAAATGGAGATCTAACCCTCCAACTACCCTGGTTGATGCATACAAAAAAGCTGTTAAGGTTAGTATTGATCTAAGACAACACTTATCTAGGCCTTTCATGTCATTAGGACCTACTGCTCACCCTGGGCAAGTTCAAGCTCTAAATCAGGCTCTTAGCAATCATACTCCTGTCATGAATCCAATGCCTTAGTTGCCTCTAGTCCCTCATTCAGTACCCCCTATGAACCAAGTACTACTAATGGAAAAATATCCCCAACAAAGTGTTAATCAACCATTCATTCACAACAACAGTATGGATTCCCCACATATTTGCAAAATTCTGAGGTATTGAACTAGTCACTAAGTTCTAGTGTGGCAACAAGATACCCTCAAAATAGTGTGAACCAGACTCCATATAGTAGCCTTGACAAGGAAAGGTTGGATGAGTTGTCCGAACAAGTGAAGAAGTTGAACATGGAGGTCACTTATCTGAGAAATCAAAATAGTCAACTCTAGGCTACTCAAAGGAGTATGTAGTCTAATTATAATAGAGAAAAGGATCCCCAACAAGGACAAAATTTTGATAGGGGGTAGGGTTTTGACAGAGGACAACATACTGACAGAGGACAACATTTTGATAGAGGACAAAAATTTGAGAGAGGGAAACCCTCAGGCTAAAATTTTGATAGAGGACAGGCTAGCGGACAAGGATTTGATAGAAGACAACCACCCAGACAGAACTGGACCTAGAACATAAGGCCAAATAATGGAGGTATTCCCACCCCATTGGATCAGCCAGTTAATCAAGAGAAGCCTCCAAGTGGTGTATATCTAGTTGAAGCTACTTTGTCAGGCTAGTGTAGGCTCCATAAGACAAGCCAACATTCTGAGTTAGACTGTCCTGAGTTCCATACAATAATGTCAATCTTTCAGTATGAGGTGGAGAATAATGCAAGTAACTAGGATTTGGTGCCATCTACTCCTTATGACTCACCTATGCTAGTGTTAAACCATGCTCCTTTCCCACGAAGTGAGGAGAATGGACCTAAAGAAGAATCAAGCTAGTCTAAGGAGGATGTTGATCAAGTGTGCAATGGAGATGAGATTACATAGTTTTTTAATGAAACTCTTGAGAATTATAATGGCCCCTTGGATGAAGAAGAAACTTATGTTGAAGAGGTACAGACATTCCAGTGGCCTATTAAGAAGTATGACTTAAGAGATCTTCCAAATAGACTTCTGCAAGCTAGAGGCCCGTTCACCACTTCTATTCCTCCAAACAACTTCACCACATCTCTAGATCCCAACGCCAACAATAATCCAACTTATCCTCATGTGCCTAAGCAATATCTATCCAAACATGGGCAAGGACAAATGGATTCATCAAAAGGGTGGACTACTGAAACTAGCAAGGACAAGGTGGTAAAGTGCCCCAAAGATGCTCCTATTGATCAAAGTGTAGAACAACTGGCCATATATGTTGTAGAAGAAATCAAGAAGCTAAAGGTAATTCTCTCTGCATTTGAATTATTAAGATTCCCAACTATTAGAAATGTAGTATTAGGAGCTTACAATGCAAGCTTAGTATCACAAGATAAATCAGTCAGTGAGAGTGTAAATAAAGCATCTAGTTATCAAGTAGTAAAAGGTCAAATTCATATTCACAATCAGGTTCACACATGACCTGGGGAGAAAAGGGAAAGAGAAAGATAAAACTCAAGTTGCCCAGGTTGATACCCCTTTAACTTTGTTTCAAGGGAAAATAGAAACTCCTCCATTCTTGATTTATGTCTATATATTTGGTAAGAACTTGCATAATTTCTTGTTGTATTTAGGTGCTTCTACCAATGTAATGCCCTTTGGTGTTTGTAAATCTTTAGGTATTGCCCCTACTAACTCTCAAAAGAAAGCCACTCAACTGGATAGAATCAAAGTTAATGTTGTGGAGGAATTGAACATGATTCACATGCAACTCACTTTTGATCCTAGAATTCAACAAGTCATTAATATATAGGTGGAAGATATACCTGATGCTTATGGTATAATTTTGGGAAGAGACTTTACTAAGGATTTGAATGGATATGTATCAACCGATCAGTCCCACATGTGGCTTCCCTAGAAGGGAGTGCCAAATTAGATTAGGGTTGAGAGAGAACCCAGGATGAAATATATGATCACAGAATATCAGAATACTTCAAACGAAATATTGATATCAGAGGTGAGTGTAGATAATTATGTGCTTGTGACCCCTTTTGAGGAATCTGATGTGGAAGAAATCCTTATGCTACATACTACACCCATTGATCTTACAGTTGAATCTTGGCACTAGAGCCCTGGTCGAACCAATTGATAATGATGATCCTGAAGTCACAAACTCAGCTTGTTGGATAATTTTCAAGAATTCATTCAGAAGTGCATTGAAGATCAGATTCATTTGGGTAGAGGAATGAATTTTGGAGAATCACTCTTGCCAAATTAGTGTAGAGTTAACAATGCCTCCGACTCTAAATTGGATTGCTGCTTGTGCCATGCTGTAGTAGAACAAGTGCAAAAATGTATCAACCCTACTTCAATAGTCAAAATTGATATACAGAATATTTAAGAGGATCCCAAAGGGAAGAAGGTGATGCTTTCTGAAGATCCCTCTAGCAGCAACAATGTAAGAGATCAACAAGGAAATTTGGAGTTGTTGGCTGTTGGACCCTAAGGTTTGATGGATCTAAATCAAAGCAAGGCGTTGGAGCGGGATTTGAGTTAATCAATCCAAAAGGTAAGACTTTCTTTGCTGCTCACAGAGTTTAGTTTCATTGTACCAATAATTTAGCAGAGTATGAGGCTTTGATTCATGGGTTGCTCATGGCGCTAAGGAAAAAGGTTAAGATTTTGCAAGTCTTTGGGTATTCTGAGCTAGTGGTTAAACAAGTCATGAGGTAATACTACCGCCATGAAAAAAGGATGACCAATTATAGGCATAGAGTATGGGACCTTATTGAAGGATTTGATGCCTTCAACATTCAGTTGATACCACATAGTAAGAACCAAACAACAGATTCCCTAGCTCAGGAAACTAATACTTTGCAACCTTTGTCTCTTTTTGGATTGAGGAAGTTTACTGTGGAGTTGACCCTAGTGCCTTTACTTCTTGACAATATGACTAACTTTCAAGTATTTGAAGATGATAAGCATATTTTGGATTTTATTACAAGTTTAGATGTCTTTACCTCTCAGATTATTGATGAAGCTGAGCCCCAAGAAGTAGAGATGGATCTAGAAGGGGTCATCAATTTGAAGACTAATACTATTCCAAGGGGAATGGTGCAGCTAGAGAGGATTTTTTATCTTGATAGGTTCAAAGATCAAGAGCAATATGCTAAGAAGGAGTCCATTAGTGGTCAATGTGAAACATACAAAATGTCTTCATTGGAAAAGTATGTACTCTAGAGGAGAGGAAAGAAATTATTGATGCATTACATACATATCAAGATGTGATAGCCTGGAGTTACGAAGACTTGAAGACATATGAAACTTCAATTATCACACACACCATTTCTCTAAAGCCAGGAGCAATACCTTTCAAGAAAAGGAAAAAACCAATCAATGCCTTATTGGAACCTATTATTCAAAAGGAGGTGCAAAAGCTACTATCTGCCAAAATTATATTCCTAGTTAGGCATTCAACCTGGGTCGCAAATATGGTTCCTGTGAGAAAGAAGAATGGGGAGATCAGACTATGTGTGGATTTTAGGAACCTTAATAGAGCATCAGAGAAAGACAATTATCCAGTTCCTTCACATAGCATATTTGTACAAAGTGTTTCAGAGGTGTAGAGAATTCAACATATCTCTTAATCCAATGAAGTGCATCTTTGGATTTACTAAGGGAAAATTGTTGGGACACATTATCTCTGAGAGAGGAATTGCTGTTGTCCCTAAATGAGTGGAAGCCATACTCAAGATCTAGCCACCTACTAGCAAGAAGGAGATGAAGTCATTCTTTGGAAAAATCAACTTTGTTAGGAAATTTATCATAGGATTTGCAGAAATAGTCAAGCCATTGAATGCGATGTTGAAGCAGGAAGCTAAAGTTGAATGGAGTGTAGAAGCAAAAGAAGCATTTATAGAGATCAAAATGGCCATTACTAAGGCCCTAGTTTTGGTGAGTCCTAATTATGCTAAGCCAATTTCTGTAAATGCTAAGCCCAGATCACTGTTGATAAAATGAATCAACAGTGCCCAGATCACCTTAGCGTCTTACAAAGAAGATAATTGCACTTGAAGAGTGACAGTATCATGCTGAAGGGAGCTGTCCTATACAAAAAGAACCATGAAGGAGTCTACTTAAGGTTCTTGGGAAAGCAAGAAGCTGAAAGGGTCATGGTAGAGTTTCATGATAGATTTGGCACTGGCCATGGATCTGCACCTTCCACTGTAAACTAGATTTTGAGGGCTGATTATTATTGTCCCACCTTGTTCAAAGACTCACACAACCATGTTAGAACCTATCGTGTGTGTCAAACTGTAGCAACTAGGGAGAAGCATGTGGCTCTTCCACTTCAACCAGTCTTTGAGGTAAAACCTTTCGCACAGTGGGGAATGGACTTCATAGGTCCAGTCAACCCACCTTCTTCTACAGGCCACATGTACATTCTTACTATTACTAATTATTTAACACAATGGATTGAGGCTCTTGCATGCAAACAATGTACTTCTGAAGTGGTAATCAATTTCATCAAATTAGGTATTATCAATCGCTTTGGATGTCCTTGGTCTTTAGTTTGTGATAATGGTCCTGCATTTGCATCATTGAAATTTTCTAACTGGGCCTTTGATCATGGGATCATAATAAAGTTTGCATCTAATTACTATCCACAAGGCAATGGTTTGGCTGATTCTTCCAATAATAACCTACTAACGGTCATTCATAAGCTATTAGAAAAGAATCCCAAGGATTGGCACACTCAACTTAGATTTTCTCTCTGGGTAGACCGTACAAGACATAAGACCTCCTTAGGGACCTCTCCTTACCACCTTGTGTATGTTCTGGAACCTGTATTCCCCATTCAAATGAAGATCCCCACTTTTTAGTTCATTAATGAATATTATGATGAAGGGGACAAATGTGAAGCCCGCCTGGCTGAAATTTTACACCTGGAAGAAAGAAGAGATGAAGCCCTTGGAAACTTTGCTAAACATCAAGGTGTAGTCAAAAGATGGTTTGATAGGAGAGCCAAGGTAAAAGCCTTTAGGATCTCTGACTTGGTTCTCTACTGGTATAAAGCCCATGACCATAAGGGAGAGCATGGTAAATTTTCCAAACTCTAGCTTGGCCCTTATCATATTTTAGAGATTCTGGGAGATAATGTTTTTAGCTTGAAAACCCTCATTGGAGAGGATATCCCACTGCTTGTCAATGGGTAGTACCTAAAGCATTATTTCCAATCTTGATCTTTTTATAGCTCCTTTCTTGTACATAGTTAGAGTAGGTTTCCTTTTTGTTTGCTTTGCTTTTTCTCTGGTTAGAGTAGGTTTCCCTTTCTGCTTTGCTTTGCTTTGTTTGTTGTTCTTGGTTAGTTTAGGTTTGCTTTTGGTTTGGTTTTATTTTTCTCTACTCTTGCTTTGGGTTTTCCTATTTTCTTTTGGGTATGTTGCACTTGCATGGAAATCATATTATTATCTGGGAATATTCTAAATATTTCTCTTACAAACTTCAATTTTTTTTCCAGAGTCAGTTGGTGAAAGTCCTTTATTTGGTGTCATATGTATTAAGTGTTTTGAGTGGATAAGTCATGGGATTGGGTTAAATCTAAAATGTATTCAGGTCTCATATTTATACACAGATCTTTAAAATTCCAAGGTTGCACATAGTCCTTATGAAGTCTGCTTAGGTGAAAAATCTTATATTCTACTTCAGCGCCACTGTGGTTCTCAGCCTTGAGCATGAACTTCATTATTCATAGGTTGAAAAGAAAAGTGAAAAGAAAAGAATATCAAAAAAATAAAAGAAAAGAGAAGATATTGAAAATCAAAAGAATGAATTCAACTTATCAGGGGTATTCAAGTATCTCTACCGGGGCTATGGATTCCTAGCTGGCAGTAGAGCTATGCTTGGGAGGACCACAACGATAACCTCATCGGGGATATGGACACCTAACTAGCAGTGAGGCTCTATCCAGGATGCTTTTGGAGTTAGAATATTTATGTAGCCTAGTCATACCAAATTTGGTTCTTATTGCAACTATAGAAATGGGAATGAATACATATGCAAACACTTCAACCCTAGTACAAGAAAGGTTTAATTGCCTGTGAGTTTTGAAACTCTGCCAAATTGGTGACCTAATGTGAGGACTAAAACTAGAGATTTTGGGTTCTTAATTCAAGTTTGTCACTGAAATTCTCTAGAGCATTTTCCCAGTAGGAGTCACCATTTGTTGTGTAGTTTTTGCAAACACACCCTGCTGAAAGAAGGGACCCTCTTTTGCTTTCATTTTTGGTGTCTTTTGGCTCTTTGATTTTTGGATTTGGTCCCTTTTGGATGTCCTTGGATGTTCATCTTGATTACATAAATAATCCCCTAAGTTGCGCATTAAAAAATTTAGGTTCTGGATAAAACTCGGGTTTTTCCTTGTCTTTGAGAATTTCCATTTTGGGTGGAATTTCCTAGCTTTCTTGAAGGTCCGGTGAAGAGGTTTCAACACTGCAGTTTGGAAAATTTGGCCTTTTGTAGAATTCCGCCTGGACCGGATTTCTCTGAAATTTTGTCACCTCGTTGGGTTTTCGGGTTTTGTTTTGGCCTGTCTTGTTGATGACATTAATGCACTATGGTATGGATTTTGTGATGAGTATTTGGTTGATTTTAGGGAATTTTGTGTCATTTAATTTCATCATTTGTTGTCTGTTGCCTTGAGAGTCTCTGGTATTTGGTGATTTGTTGCTTGAATTGCTTGATTTGTGGATTTGGTGATTGGATTTGTTGTGCTATTGTTAAGGTTGCTTGCTAGGGCATTGAAGTTTATCACCAGTCACTCCTACAGCTGAATTTGATTCATCCATGGTATGTAGCTATGATTTTTCTCTTGAATGATTAATGTTTGTGACGCTTTATTGTTTTGAATACATTTGGAGCTTGAATTTTGTGTGTTTAGCAATTGAATGTTCAAAACTAGGGTTGTGTTTGGCACTTTCGCAGGTTCTTAGGACCCAGTTCATAATTTCCCCTAGTTAGCATATTAGTTGTGGTGCCAAGCATTCTTAGATTCCACCTTCATACCTAATTTTATGTATTGTCATTCTAGTTTGATTTGGCTTAGGATTTCTCTTAGGAGTCTGGTTTGATTAATGTCTCTGAGTGAGTTTGTGAGCTCCCCTCTGATCTCATTTTCCAATAACTTGTTCGAGCATGCACCATGCAATCTATCTTGAGCTATACCAAAGACAAATGAGCTCAATCCAAGCTCAACCTGAGCTCATCCCTTTGTTCATGGCAGAAGTTTAGAAAGTCAAACTTAGGGTATCATCAATTCATAGCTAATCCTCACCAATTCATTCCCGAGAAAGTTGAGAACTTATGAGGATCAATAGAAGACATGAAACAAATTGGATTCAAGCCTGAAAGTTTTGAAGTTTTGCTCATTTGATTGTTCTAGGAAAAGATCTTATGAAGTGATGTTTTTTGGGATTTTGAGGTCTTCGTGGAATTTCTGTACCCTCAGAATTTCCTGATTTTGCTCGTTCCTTCATTTTCCCAAGTATGTGCCAAGGGCTTGGAATTTCCAGTTCCTCACATAATTCCTTTCTTGATGGATTTTCCCGGATTCTCCCAAAGACTTCGCGGTGTTGAAGAATTCGAGAGATGAATGAATTTAATGTTGAATCTTCAACATCTTATGATTGATATATACAATTTAAACAATGTTGTATGCTTTCCTTGCATACTGTGATGATCAACTGATGAAATTTGTGCTCAATCAGTTAAGTCCACCTGACATGGAATTTCCCAGAATTCCTCTCTGTCGGTTTTCCCCGGATTGCTCAAAATCCCGGATTTCTTAATACTTGTGCTTTATAATCGATTTAAAGGGATTCTATCATGATTTTGAACTAATGCAATGATGAGTATGTTATCAATGATTGAATAACCTTGGTTCTAATATTATGAAGAGAATCTATGATGATCTTTTGTTGGATGCAGGCCTAATCTAGTAGGGTAGTGGCCGAGAAGGCTAAGGGTAAGTAGACAAAACTAGATGTTGAAGGATCTTCTATCTCTGAGGTAGAGAGGATCAAAATAGATATAAAGAGCAGGATTCCTGAAAGAAAGTTGACCTCCATATGGTTAGAGGTCATTGATACCAATGTGGGTCGATGGGACTATGAAGAATTTAAGGCTAGGATGGTAGAAAAGGATCCTCCACTGTTGGCCAAAAGATTGGTGGAATCAGGATTGGCACATGTAGCTAGATTCCCTCCTACTGTTCAATGCTACGAGTTGGTTCTAGAATGTGCCAGACATTATGACAGGAGCACCTAGAGAATAATTGGCCCTCAGGGAAGAATATTAGCCAATCTTAATCCTATCTCTATAGCACAAACTTTTGACATGCCTAACAGGTCCCATGTGGTGGCCTTTGACATAGAAATGGCTAAGAAGTACTATGAGGATGAGACTATCAAATCATACCAGGTTATTAATTCCTAGCTAGAGAAGCCTAAGTCTCATTTCTCCAAATTTCCAAAACAACTGTACAGGGAAAAATTCAAGCCAGAATATTATGAAGCAATTACATTAGTCAGCAGAGTCATGGGCTTGAAAAGTGCAAGATTATTTGAAAATTGGATGTTTCATGTCATTGTGAGGATGGAGCAGAATATTGATTACCATTTGGTAGGCATTATAAGTGCAATGATACATGAACAAATGTCCAACGTGCTACAGACAAAGACCTTCACAATGACCTCTTATTTGGTCTATGCACTTGCAAGGTTTCATCCATATAAAGGGTTGAGTACAAAGGTTGTGTTTGGATAGGATGTGATTTATGAAGTATACCCACAACTACATTTGGGAAGCCCAAGCTATAGGAGGGTGAATGATGCATTCACCATGCACATAACCAAGATACTTC
The DNA here is from genome assembly GCA_007258455.2 of Sequoia sempervirens. Lineage (NCBI taxonomy): Eukaryota > Viridiplantae > Streptophyta > Pinopsida > Cupressales > Cupressaceae > Sequoia > Sequoia sempervirens. The sequence continues at coordinate 75,794 of VDFB02298151.1, forward strand.
AAGGTGTAGAGCATTTCAGGATATCAGACCAAGCCAAAGAATTAATCAAGAGGTTTGGAGCTTGGTTCATCCAATTCCCTACCTTCTCATACACCAAGATAGATGGCTGCCAAAGAGCTCCATACAGACTTCCTACGTAACCCACAAATCGCACTGTACTCTTGAAGGTCACAAGGCATATTTGTGATTTTGATGCCTTAGTCAAGAAAGATAAACACAAGATAGGGCTTTGTAATGATTTCCCTCTTAGGATAGATAGTAATGAGGCCTTCCCCTCTATAAATTCAACACATGCTTCTAAGGAGGAAATGGGAGCTTTGGGTTTATCTTTTCATTCCAAGAGATCCAGATTTGATATAACTAGTGAGGCCCAGAGGAAAGCTAGTAGGGAGTACAATCATAAAGATGAAATAGAAGATTATTCAACCAACAATAAATATGAATTTGAAGTTAGGAAGAAGAAGTTCTCTAGGATACCAGTTGATGTAGTTAGATTGTACAGTGTCAAAGTCATTCCTGATCAAATTGAGGATGATGAAGACTTGATTCAGAGTCATGACTATGAGCCTGTGAAGGAAAAACCAATAGGGGAAATAGATTGGGTGGAGGAAGAGAAGACTGAATTAGAGCAGATCATGACTCCAGTGATCAAGTATACCAAGCTATGGCTGAAAAACAAGATAAGGGAGCTCAAGAGTGAAGGTTTGCAATGCACCTATGACTTGATGGGAGACTTGGAGTCTCATTCCATCTTTGAGGAATCAGTTGAGCAAGACTCTAAAGGTAAAGCTAAGGTAGACTCCCCTTTTAGGATCAATGTTAAGGGTGCCCAAACAAAAGAAGGGGAGAAGCAAAGGAAACCCATTGCTAAGAAAAGGAAAAATACTTCAAAGACAAAGAGGCCTGCAGAGGATGAATCGGGTGAAGAGGAAGAGAAATATAGTGCTCGTGTGCCCAAAAGAAGAAGGGTAACTCAAAATTCTATGAAGAAAGATGCATCTTTTGAGGGGAAGGAAGAAATAAGCCCGCCAGTAATAAATGTGGAAAGTTTAGGGGACAAGACTCAAGTATATACACAGAGGTCAAGGACTCCTTCTCCCAACGATAATGTACTGAAAAAGGATACTCTTCTAGTAGCCCCTATTGTAGAAAAACATAAGGATGCTCCTCCTCATCATAAATCACATGATGTACTAGAGTAGTCAAAAGATGTAGAGCAGCACCAAGATCAAGGAGAAGAAGAATTTTGAGAAGGTGAAATCTACAATATAGAGGCAGTAATAGAAAGAATCTTGCAGTCTCCCTTGGTGACATATGAGGATTCACTTGATGGTGATGAGGGAGATAGAGAGGTTCCTACCAAGACCTCTTCACCAGTGCATGTAGAAGAGGATAGAGAGGATAAAACTAAGGAGGTTCTTGATATAGACTCCTCCAAAGACCAACAGGAAGTAGCTGGAAAAGATGAATTACAGTCAGGATCTACCATTCCTATCTAGCTAGACAAAGAGTTGAAAAGTAAGAAGATTGTGGTGGATGATACTCCTCCAAATTAGGATGATCTATTAGCTAAGATTAGAAAAGGAAACACAAAGAAGAAAGCCAGGGTTATCTCCAAGATTGAGAGGGATGAATCAAACAACATATTTATTCACATTTCCACCCCTGCGCCAAATAAGGATAAAAATGAAGTCACTAGCAAAGATTATAGTGTACAAACCATCAATTTCAGACCCACTTATTTGGCACAAGAGGTTGAAGAATTTGAGGGCTCCAGTGCTACTATTTTGAGTAGGCTGGAGAAAGAGGTGCAAGAAAAGCAAGAATTGAAGAAAGAAAATGATAAATTAAAGAAATATCTGTCGGATTTAATGAAGCCCTTGCAATCTATCAGCTAAGTTCATTCATCATCATCTGCAATAGGTTTCTTACTAGAAGAAACTATCGCAGAATTGGAGAAAATGAAAACCACTACACATGCCACATTGAACTGGTTACAAGAAGTAGGAGTAAAAGGATATGATGCTATCTTGGAGATTCTATCAGTTGGTGGTGGTGTCATCAGGACAATAGAGTGGCTGAAAGTTGTGCTAGCTCAAGACAAGGAGGATATTGATCTCTTATTGCAAAAGACTAATACAGTCATGGAGTATACTGAAGATAAGCTAGTAAATGATGGAATTCTTTCTTTTTCCAAAGTTGCAGAACCATGGGAATGACACGAAGCTTTATTAATTAGGTAGAGGGTCCTGAGGAAGGTGCACAAATAGGGAAAGCAAATTGAGAATACCTTGACTAAAATATACAAGAAATGCATTTCTTTCTTTGAGGTTATGATAGTGAGGAAGAGGTTTACACCAAAGCATCTGAACTTGGAACAATTGAGAAAATGGTGGCGAGATGTATATTCTCCAGTTGATGAGAACCTAGTCACTAAAGATTAGTTAGATGGTGCAACTACATACATTGTAGTAATGGACAAGTACTTGACCCTGAAGGTGGATTGGCATAAGGTCGTCGGGCAGTCAAGGGATGACATCAAATCCATTGAGAGAAGAATGAGGGTGTTAATTATTCCACCTATAGCTGACTTGGAGAAGATATTTTTAATGGTGCAGGATAAAAATGAGTGAGATAAGGACAAAGGGGAAAGCATTTAATGCATTTTCACATCAAAATTTGTGCTTCCCTATTATTCCTCCTCATCCTTCACATGCATTGGACCAAGTTTTGTGGGAGATCCTAGGCTAACCTGGATGAGTCAGATGCATTTAATGCACATTTTATTTAATTTTGAATTCTTCTTGGTCGACCTAATTTTGGGGTCTATTGTATTATAACCCTATTTGGGTTGACATAAGATGTAATCTCTATAAATAGGGTTAGGCCCTCATTTGAAAGTGCTAGATAGTTTTACATTGGAGTGAATTAAGCAGTATAGCAAGAGTTAGAGCTAGGAGTTAGTCTTATTTTCAAGCAAGTGCTATAACAAAAGGTTGGAATTGTTGCTAATTTGGGTGATTTAATGCAAGTAAATACATTGTGATTTGGTTCCTTTCTTGTGTTAATTTTATCGGGCATGGTTCCTGTGATTCTATCTTTTGAAATTTCTTAAGTTTATTTTATACATGCTAGGTTTAATGTTAGATGACTTAATGGTGTTTATGCTTGAAGTGTTGCAACAATCTCTAGTCCATACTTTTTGCAGCTATTTGACTATTAGTTACTTTGCAAAGTTAGCTTGGACTTTGATATTCATTGTGCTTAGCTCAGTTGTGAATGCTTGTTCATTTCAATTGCAATAGGGTTGTTTGGATAAATGTTCATGACTTGAAAATATTTTGTGCCTTAGAAGATTGCACTATTTTTGTAAGATTGCAGATTTATTTGGGTCAAGCTGTAATGAAGGATTTCTGCAAAACAGAATAAGTTAGTATCACATGCATGCAATATTATCCAAACCACACAATAGAATGCAAAGGAGAAATGTGAAAGAAATGGAATGAAACTAGAACAATCTCACCCATTTCTCTCCTCCATGACTAACTTCTATTATACCTCCTAGCTTGCTGTAAAAATGGATGCCCTTAGATTTTGAGGAGCAAACTCTATATGCCTAGACCTAAACAAGACTTTGAAGGATTTATTTTAAAAGATTTATGCAAATAGAAAATGAAATCTAAGTGCAAATATTCAAATACTAATGGCTAGAATGCAAGAAATGACAATAAACAAGGAATCTAAAATGATTTTAAGAAATTCAAGATCAAGGTCCCTGAAATGAGAGCAAAATTGTCATTTTATAGAAAATGCAATTTTGCACGGACGGATGAGATGAGAGATTGAGAAAATGCCCTAGAATCAATGGTTAAGATTCAAAATGGCAACTCTCAATTAGGGTTAGGGAAAAATGCCCAAATGTGTGAATAAGATTTAATTAAATAAATTAAATCAAGATAAATGTGACAGTTGAGATGAAATTAGCAAAAATCAGAAGATAAGAAGATGGGATTTTAGAAAATCAGTAATTTTAGAAATTACTTGATTTGTAGAAGAATATTTCCATTTTGAATTAAATTAATTCAAAATATGGATTTTGTGAGATAATGAGTAATTGATTTTTGAAATTAATTACTAAAAGAAGAATCAGTTAACTATGTGAGACATTTTTAAATAAATTGTTTTATTTAAAAATAAAGAAGTGTCACATACAACAATTAAATAATTAAAAATAATTATTTAATTTAGAAGAAGTGGTTAATTAATTAAATAAATTAGCAAATCTATTTAATTAAAAGAGAGGATTTAGGGATTAGTGATATATTGAATAAATATATTAAAATATATTTATTTGATAATCAGGGACATTAATGACAAATATTAATTAAATAAAATGAGAATTTTATTTAATTATGAGTTATTTTGCATTAAATAAATATGATTTATTTATTTAATAATCAGGAAGAATAAGACCCTGAATTAATTAAATAATTGTGAATTATTTAATTAATAGTTGAAGATGGGTTAGGAACATAATTAAAGTGTCAAGTAAGAAAAAGGATGAAAACCCGATTCCTGCAGTCTAAAAAAAAAAAAAAATAGTTGAAGATGGGTTAGGAACATAATTAAAGTGTCATAATTATGCTAGGATGAAAAGTGGTAAAATAGTGCTCGCAGGCATAAGTCATTTTTAGGTGTCTACATTTACCCCTCTTTGTCATAATGTTGATTGTCGCGTTGTGACAAAGAAGATAAGTCAAAAATATGCCCCAATGCAAAATAAGATGAAGAAGAATGACGAGGAGGGTTACAGTATGCCCCCTCGAGAGGAAAGACAGGTTCCAAGAACATGGGTGTGCTCTCAAAATTAATGAGAAGACTAGAATAAGAAGAGACAAAGAAATCTTAATGCAAAAGATATGGGTGATGATATGGATGCAATGCCTATATGAGATGAGTATATCATTCCTATATGTTGATGCAAAAATGATGTTTATTATGATGGATGTGAATGTAATGTGATGGTTATTATAATGGATGTAAATACAATGTGAATTTTGGTGCTTGATTTATGCAGATGTGAAATGTGAATATACGATGTTCATGCAATTATGTATGAAACTTTGTTTTTGTGTATGTCACAGGATATTATCAGAACATGAGAGAAGATAAGAAAAAGATGAATGTTAGTGCAGAGAAAAAGATGCATGTTAGTGCGGAAGAAAATAACAAATCCTTCAAAATCTTGCTATAATGCTAGTCTAGCTATTGCTCTGTAATCATCTTTGGGCGAAAATGACATGATAACCAACAAATACTATGATATGATGTAGATCAATAGTGTGGAAGGTCGAATCATCACATAGTTCAACAATCGTAGATGAAAACGACCATGACTCATACGAGGAACCTAGTTGCCCCTAGTCATTTTATCATGACCAACTGCCAGAAAACAAACAAACTAATCATGAGACATCATTGCTTCTCTAAACCCCGGTATGTTAGGTCATCCTTGAGAAACTGGCCACATGATAGTAAAAAAAAAAAAAAAAAACATCATGCTAAGTCGTTGCTTCTCTAAATCCTGAAGTCAGGACATCATTGAGAAAATATTAATATAGTGATCATAACAGACAAGGATGATCACCATGATATATCGCGGCTCCTATGATAGAAGGAACTAATATCATAATAACCATCAAAAAGACAAAGTTTTTTCAAGCGTTTTCCAAGTGTTTTAATGTCAAGATGCCATAGTTGACGAAGTCAAGGTTGCCAAATGTCGAGCGATATCATATTCAAGAAGGACACATCCTGAATGACGTTGATATCAAGGAGATCGATTCTCAGAGTTAGGAGAATCCATGAAAATGCCAAATGATAATTTTGACAGTGCTTAGGAAGGACACATCCAAAAGCACAAAGAAAATGACGAGAGTTGCTTTTCAGAAGGACATATTTGAAGAAGAACCCAAAATTTTGCCGGTTGAATTGTCATGATAACAATTGGATTACATGTGCTTGCTAACATGTTTATTTGACTAAAAGAGTTAATGACACAACTTGCTGATAGATTGTCTGCTTTGAGATTAATTGAATATTCGCTTGATTTGAAGAAATTTTGACGTGTGTGAAAAAAAAAGTTGTGCCATGAGCCCTAATGGACTAACCTAGTGCAGCCTCGGGGGCTCATCGATTGATGGCCTTGCCTATGTCGTGCACTCAGAGACCTCGTAGTTCAGACTTGGACAACATACTGATTGACGTGACTGAATTGACAAGATGTGACTGACTTTGACCCCATTTTTAGGATTTTGACATTGATTTGGATGTTTTTGTATTTTCTCAAGACATTTTTTGAATTTTATTTTTTTGGACTTTTTCAAGACTATATATTTTTAGGACTTTTTCAAATTTTTAGGACTTTTTTCAGGACTTTTTCAAATTTTTAGGACTTTTTCAGGACCTTTTCAAATTTTTAGGACTTTTTCAAGACCTTTTCAAATTTTTAGGACTTTTGTAGGACTTTTTCAGGACTTTTTGGATCATGTGCGACACCCACTGCAGTTACATGATAAAGGCCTTGCCCCCAGATATATAAGGGTTTATCCAGGCCAAATGTTATGGAGATAGGAAGACACAACGCAAAAGGAAAGGATATGCAAGGGGTGATGTCAACCAAATGCTAACCATGGCCGGAATTGACAGGACGTATGACAAAGTACGTGAACGTGTCAGGCCATTGTGATTATGGAAAGTGGATAAGGGTTGATTAGAGTAACAGGAGATGGCAGAGCAAGGATCAACTATGCATGGTGTCTGTTTGCCAGGTTTTCACCGTGATACTTATCCAAAGCACCTGTTTGCCAGGTTTTCACTATTGGATGCATTTATTTATTTTTTACTATTTTTGTTGACTTTTCTATTTTTTTGGTGTCACCAAGATGCCTATTTACTAGGTTTTCATCAAGGGACAATTTTTTTCTTATTTTTTCAATTTTTTTGTATTTTTAGGGTTTTAGCCAAGCTCTCTGATGCTATGTGTAGAAATTTCTCAGATGTAAGCTATTGATGGGTTCTGTCAATTGTTCTCCGTCAGGTGTAGCCAATTGATAAGCTTCAGAACCAAAAGTTGTAGTAATGATATAAGGACCAAGCCAATTTGGCTCAAACTTTCCAGGCTTTTCACGGTCAACCTGATTTCTTGGATTTTGCATGAGGACCAAGTCACTAATTTCAAACTTTCTTACCATTACTCTTTTGTTGTAGCTTCGACAGAGACAATTTTGATATGCTTGTAAATGATTTAGGGCATTTTTTCATCTTTCTTGTAGCATTTCGAGCTCATGCAAGCAAGACTTTCTGTACTCTTTATCATGAATCATTCCTTTCAGGGAAACTCAGAGAGAAGGAATTTTGACCTCAATGGGAAATATGGCCTCAGATCCGTAGACCAGGGAAAATGGAGTGGCTCCAGTGGGGGTACGAATGCTGGTACGATAGGCCCATAAAGCAGGATTAAGTTGTAGGTGCTAATCTCGGCCAGTGTCATTGACGGTCTTCTTGAGTATGTGAAAAATTGTTTTATTTGACGCCTCAACTTGTCTATTACCTTATGGATAATATGGGGTGGAAAAATGGTGTTGGATGTGGAATCGTTCACATAGTTCATGAACGTCCTGATTTTTGAATGGACTGCCATTATCTATGATGATGGATTGTGGGACACCATACCAGCAAATGATGTAATTTAGGATAAACTTGGATATTTTCTTACCAGTGTTGTAAGTGAGGGGGACAACTTCAATCCACTTAGTAAAGTACTCAGTGGCGGTGATTATGAATTTGTGGCCATTAGAGGAAGATGGATGGATCTTGCCCACGAGGTCGAGTCCCCATTGTGCGAATGGCCATGGAGAAGTGATCAGTCTATGCTCCTGTGCAAGTGCATGAATGAGGTCACTATGCACTTGGCATTTCTGACATGTTCGGACAAACTGAAGAGCATCTTTTTCTAATGTCGGCCAGTAGTATCCCAATTTGGTAACTTTCCTAGCTAATGTTGGACCACTCGAATGAGATCCACATATACCTTCATGTACTTCTCGTAAAGTTGTTTGGGCTTCATCAGTGTCGAGACAATGAAGAAGGGTGTTGTCAAAGCCACAACGGTATAAGGTATCACTCATGATGGTATGTCAAGCAACTTTTCAGATAAAGTACTTGCTTTGGTTGTTGGAAAGGTTGGGTGGGAGGGTTTGGGACTTAAGATAGTCATAGATGTCCTGATACCAAGGAAAACTGGGACCAACAATCTCGCAAACCATTTTTGATTCTGGGATATCATATGCCGGCATCAAAAGCTGTTCTACTAAGAACTCAAATTGTGACACATTTTTAGGGATGTCCAAGAGAGAACCAATAGTAGTCATTACATCAGCTGCCTTATTCTGTGTCCTGGGGATTTGTTCAAAAGAAATCAATTGGAAGTATGTCAGGAAACTATCCACCATCCTCTTGTAGGGAAGCAACTTCTCATCTTTTGTTTCATAGTCATCATTCACTTGGTTGATAACAAGCTGGGAATCCCCAAATACAAGTAATGTCTGAATTTTCCATTTAATTGCTATCTTGAGACCTGTGACCAGTGCTTCATATTTAGAAATGTTATTTGTACAAGGGAAAGCGATCCAGAATGACTTAGGAATTGAATCCCCTTGTGGTGTGATAAAAAATATTCCAGCGCCTAAGCCATGACCGGTATGAGACCCATAAAAATATAGCTTCCATGGTACCACCGGTTCTGCATAAAAAATGCACTCATCAGAAAAATTAGTTACTAGTGGATGAGTGACTTGAATCGGTGCATCCACCAGTTGATCTGCTATTACCTGTCCTTTTATTTCCTTGCGCTCAACATATTATATGTCATACTCGCTTAGTATCATGACCCATTTTGCCAACCGGCCTGTTAATGCTGCCTGACTTAAGAGATATTTCAATGGATCAATCTTGGCAACCAGTTGTGTCTAGTGACTAAGCATATAGTGTCTTAGTTTTTGGGATGCAAATACAACAACAAGGCATGCACGTTCAATGTTTGTATAGTTCAACTCATACGCTATCAGTGTGTGGCTAATGTAATAGATGGCTCTTTCTTTTCCTTCATAATCGTTTTGTGCTAGTAATGCCCCCAATGCATTTGTAGTTGCTAGAACATACAAGATCAAAGGTTTTCCCTCAATTGGTGGCATTAAGATAGGTGGTGTCAATAGATATTCCTTTATTTGATCAAACGCTATCTGACATTTCTTTGTCCATACAAAAGGAATACTCTTGCGTAACAGGTACTGGAATGGTTGACATCTGTCCGCCAGCTGTGCGATGAAGCACCAGATGGATTGTAGTATGCCTTGTAATGTTCTCAGTTCATTAATGCCTTTTGGGGGAGGCATGTCCAATATTGATTTCACCTTTGTAGGATCAACTTCAATGCCTCGTTGTGAAACAATATAGCCCAGTAGCTTGCCTGAAGTGACCCCAAAGACACATTTTTTTGTGTTTAGTCGAACCTTGTAGTCCTCTAGTTGTTTAAAAATTTTGTCTAGGACTTTCAAATGATCCTTCCTTGTCAGAGACTTGGACAAAAGGTCATCCACATAATCCTCCATTAGAATGTGCATCATGTCATGGAATATCATTGTCATGGCTCGTTGGTAGGTGGCGACTATGTTCTTTAGACCGAATGACATGAAATTCCAATAGTATGTTCCCCATGGGCAAGTGAATGCCGTTTTGTGTTGATCTTCCATGGCAATTCAGATTTGGTTATAACCTGAGAAACCATCCATGAGAGACAACATCTCATACCCTGTTGTAAGATCCATGATCATGTCGATATTGGGTAGTGGGAAATCATCTTTGGGGCAAGCCTTGTTCAAATCCCATAAATCCGTGCAAATACGGATTTGTCCAGTTGGTTTTGTGACAGGGACAATGTTAGATATCTAGTCAGCATAGTCGATTGACCTTATGAATCCCGCATCCAGTAACTTTTTTAGTTCAGCCTTTACAAGTAATACAATTTGTGGATGCATTTTCTGCAACTTTTGTTTGACTGGCTTGATATTTGGGATTAGCAGAAGATGATGTAGTACCAGTTCTGGATCTAGGCCTGGCATATTAGAATATGACCATGCGAAGTTGACCTTCCTTTCTATGAAGAACTTTTGGAACTCAGGTTTTTCTTCCTCTGTTAAGGATGCAGCGAAGAGAACCATTTTGGGATTCTTTGGTGTGGCTATGTTAACTTCCATGGTGTCTTCAATTAACATTGCTGATTTTTCCTGTGTGACGGGGAGAAAGTCCAATCCTCCATCCTGAGGCACCTTAGAGAGGTTTTCACCTTCGAATACGTCCTTTATTTTTACTATTTTTTATCAGAAGGTGTCTTGCGGTTTTCACCTAAAGATAAATCTTTTTTTGTTTTATTCTTTTCATTTTTGCAACTAGAGGATTGCACAGTCTCCTTGAAGTAAGCTGCACAATCTAGGTCAATAGAAAACCCTACTTTGTGATCACCCCATGGTATACCTTCCCGGAGCCCCATGAATTTTGCTATCACCTCATCATTCTGAAAGATATCCATAACTGATGGTTCTTGTTGGTCCCAGTCAATCAATTGTGGATATACAAGGGAAATACCATCGTCGGTGTTGGTAAAAGATGGGGAAGAGGCGGAAAGTGTGCAAATTGATGCCTCAAGTGTAAAGGAAAAGTTGTCAATTTCAACTTTCGTGTTAGATGCAATGGATGGACCATACTCTGAGTCAGATGAGTCAAATTCAAAATCATAATATGGGATAAAATTGTCAACATTATGAGTAGTGGTTGGAATTTCAAAAGTATGGACAGTGGGCTCAGATAAGTTAGGCTCATGGGTGGGCTCAGGAATAGGGTGGGATGATTCAGGTGTTGCCAATGACACCTTATGTTCTTTTGGATTCCAAGGAATGCTTACCCATTCCTTATTTTTGGAACATCGGTCAATAGGGTCAATGTTATATTTTTGTTGGAATTGTTCTTCAAAGGGGAGTTGACCAAGATCCAGGAATAGTTCGTCAATGTCATAGTCACTTAGGGTTTTTTTAGATCCCCATTCCCATTCATTTGAGTTAGTTTCGGTAATGGATTCTTTGCATGTCTCGAAACTTTCTGTAGCTGTTACATCTTCACTTGAAAGTTCATAGGTACATCGATCGTCAGTTCTGAGTTGGTCGAACCCTAGCCCTATGTACCGTGGTCTTGCTAATATGATAATAGGTTCCCTCCTTCCATTGTTGTCCTTTCCAAGATTGCTTGTGCCGTCAAAACCTAGGGCTTTGCATATGTCATAGCCTTTTCCATAGAGATGCACTAGTAGTGGAGGTAACTCTTTTGGGTCTCTATAGATCCAGCTATCTATGTCGATAATGACTTCATTACCCATATCACCCCACAGTGTGAAAAAAATTTTTGGTGGAACCTTGAAATTTGTTTTGGGCCCGATTGCAAAACATGGTCTACCATAGAATTTAGGTGGCTTAGGTATTGTGGTGATACAGTAAGTCGTATTCAATTTGAATTCTCCACAACCAAGGTCCTAGATCTGAAAGTCTTTAGTTGGTATGGAGGTCAAGGAGGATAGTGTGGTAGAAGGTGATGGAATGGTTGATTTGGTGAGTGCAGATGGGTCAATATATTTGGACAAAGTGGAAGCTGAGGCTTCTCGATTGATGGGTACCTAGTGCTTAGTAGTAGCTCGTAGATTGGTACAGTATTGAAATGGATCAGGATCTCCTAGCATAGTGATTTTAGTACCATCAAAAGGAAATTTCAGGCATTGGTGATATGTGGATGGGATGGCCTTTAGAGCATGAATCCATGGGTGACCAAGTAAGATATTATAATGTATGTCATGATCCAGGACCTGGCATGTTGTATCTATGATAACTGGTCCTACCCTGAGTGGAATTGTAATGACGCCTTTAGAAGCGCACTCTGCATCATCATACGCCTTGATGACAATGCTCTTGCTAGCATCTACACATGCATGAGAGAAACCAAGAGCTTTAACCAATTTTAAAGATAAGATGTTCAATCCTGCTCCACCATCTACTAAGACTCGTCTAACCTTATGCTTGTGGACAAAAACCTCGATGTGAAGGGAATCATTATGAGATGGTTTGGGTGAGGAATAGTCACTATCTGAAAAAGTGATGTGATGAGGCGAATTCAGATATTCGACCATAGTCTCAAAGTGGTTGACATCAATGTTGGTTGGGATGGACGACTCCTACAGGACTTTATCTAAGATGGCATTATGTGCGGGTGAGATATGGAACAGTTCAAGAATGGATATTTGCGCTGGTGTTTTATTCAATTGCTCAATAAGGTTGAATTCTAGTTTAGGGGTTGGCTGTTTGGCGGATGGACCAGGTATGGTGATCTTAGGTTGACGGGTAGAAGGACCTGGGATAGTGACCTTGCCTTTACGCATGGTGACATTGCATTCTGGGGCCTTTTTAATGGTAATGGTATTAACACATTTATTTTCATCAGCAACGTGAAGATTGTTAATGATGGTACCACTGGGATAATTGTATGCATGGCAGATAGTATTATAGGTCGGACGGATGTGATTGGCTTGATTATTGGTATTCTTTGTGTCAAATGAGGAAGCTTTACCATGATCCTATAGTGGGTTTTTGTAGATAGTATGATCCGCATTAGATGTAAATGGTTGACCACCTAACTCAATGGTGTGGTTCTCAATGAGGTCTTGTACCAGATTTCGTAATTGACAACAAGAAGATGTTTTGTGCCCTTTGGCACGGTGGTAGTCACAAAATGTGTTATCATCCCACCATGATGGCTTGAACTGACCAGGGTCATACAGTTTAGGTTCTTCCAACATTATGATGCCATTTTGAAGAAGTTTCTTCAAGACAATTTCGATAGGTTCACCCAAAGGGGTATATGTGCATTTTTGGAATTGTCGAGGTTGACGCAATTGTCATATATTATTTTGCATAGGATTGTTCTGGATAGCATTGGCAGTTGGTGTCGGTGTAGTTATAGGTGCGTTTTGGTTTTGTACTCCTTTGATTGTGAGTACATGGCCTGTTGTATTGATGGTTTTCGCATCAACTACACCGTCGTTGGTGATATGCTTGTTCTTAACCCAGTATTTGGTTTTGTCGTTTGAGCTACTTGGGTTATTATTTGTGGTGGTGTTGATGGTTTTTCCACCATATTTTAATTCGCCTTTGGCGGTCAAGGCTTTCTCAAGTTGAACACCCTTTTCAACAAGGTCAACAAAGGTGGTGCAACAATGGACTTGTAAGCCATACCTTAGGGGTCCTAGGAGGGTTTGTACAAACATGGTGACTTTCTCCCTTTTAGGTATTTCTACCAAACATCTACTTGCTAAGGTTCTCCATCTTTGAAAGAATGGGATAAAATTCTCTCTTGCATCCTCTTGGGTAAGTCTGCATAAGCAGGCAATGTCAATATTCGTGTCGATGTTATAGGCATAGTTTTCAACAAAATGGTTTGCCAACTCCTCCCATGTTTTGATTCCTTTAGGTAATAGGGAAAATCATTCCATTGCATAACCTACGAGATTTCTAGAAAAAAGTATCATGAGATATGTTGGCTCATATGCAATGTCCATGCGACTAGTGGTGAATTCTCTTATATGTTCAATAGGGTTCATTTTGCCTTTGTATTTAGGAAAGTGAGGAACCACATATCTATGAGGGAAGGGTGGCATGTAGAAAGTTGTGTCAAACGGATATGGGCATAAGTCATGTGACACATAAGACTTTTTATTGGATTGTTGCAAGGTCTCCACTTGTGTTTGAAGAGCAGCGAGTTGGAGTGTGAATGCTTCAACAATTAGGTTGTTTGTAGCATCACACATGTTGGTGATAGGGATGGCTTGAGTGCCCACTTGTTGTGATAAGATGTGTTGATTTGGAATTGGTTGTCTGTGAGAAAAATGAGTGTTTTGATGAGGGTTGTGTTGTTGTGTATGGACTTGAGAAGCATAAGTGGGAATGTGAGATCCTGCCATGTTGGACTAAATTTGAGGACCTTGTTGGTTTTGAGTTTGTTGATGTCCAAATGGAGTGAAGGATTGGGGACCTTGTTGATTTTGAGCTTGTTGATGCCCAAATGGAGTAAAGGATTAGGGACCTTGTTGATTTTGAGCTTGTTGATGCCCAAATGGAGTGAAGGACTGAGCACCTTGATTGCCTTGCCCAAATAAGAGATTGTGACCATGAGAAATGTTGGTGTTTTGGGTCACAGGAATGTTGGTATTAACCTATGAGGAAGTAGGTTGGGTGCCTTGGATGACAACTCTTCGTTTATTTCTCCCAAAACGGTTAGATGAGTTGGTTGTCATAACACTTGAAGAACCTAATAATAGGTTTGTTGATGTACTCATGGAACTAGATGAAGTTCCAAAGAGGTTTGAGGTGGTTGCACCTATTGTTTGTGAAGGAATGGTGGATGTTTGTTGAGGGATAGATTGTGATGTGGTGTTGGGTTGGGAAGATGATCCCCCAATAGATGTTGTGTTGGTTGTCATGGTAGTATGACCAAGGGAGGTAGCATTGATGGTGTTAATGGCGTTTTGTGAAGAGGCTCCCATGGGAGGGTTGTGTGATTGGTGATTAGGAGATGTTTCTCTAATAGTGTTGAGGTCAAATCCTTTTGGTAACCTAGCCCCTTGGTCAAGGAGCATGGCTAAATATCTAGCTGAATCATTTAAGACCAAATCTTCCACAAAAGAGGCCACTTCTAGATTTTGGGCAGCAGCTTGTATGTCTTCTTCATAGATTTCCCCATTTTGGTCTCTACGAACAAATTGTTCAAAGGGGTTGTGTAAAATGGCTATCTCACTAAAAGGATTGAGCATAGAATTTCCCATGTCATTAGAAAGAGTGTTCATGCTGCTAGGGAATGAATTCATGTCATTGGTGAAGTTGGGAAAATTGGTGTCTTGATCAAAGGAATTCATGAGTCTTTTCTTTCTTTGTAACCTAGTTTCAACCATAAAAATTTTTGCTCAACTTAGGGATGATGTAGGAAAATGATCTAAATATGACACTATGTTTTTGGTTTTTGGGATTTTTAGGAATGTTATGAAATGCACGTGAGACAAAAAATTAGGCTAAAGATTTGTGAATATAAATGGTGTGACACTAAAATGGAGATGCTAAATGGTATGCAACTAAAGGATCCTAAGATGTACTCACTATTGAGGGATCTAAAGAGGACAACTTGAGCAAACAAAGTTTTTGCAATGATTCAAGTTTGGAAGACCAATGGACCATAAGAGGACTAAAGGAGGACAAAGTGAGGTTTCCACACTAGACTGTTGAGTGGGAAATAATTCACACAAGTTTTGACGAAATGACAAAAGGTAATTGGGTCCACTGATAACCTACTATTGAATGCAATGTTTGACAATGAATGGTAAGGGTCAACTCCTGAAATCTGCAAAAGTAAGTGCCTAAGGAGATGGTAAAGTTAACAATGCAATCTAATGGATGAGAAATGGAATCCTATTTTGATCCTAAGAATGGTATCTAAAATGCAATGTTTGAGGGAAGTTGAGCAATTCAGAGTTTGGTTTGAACTATAATAGTGAAGGAAGACTTGATTGAATTAAAGACAAGTTGTGGACTTTCAATTTGGATGGTGAGAAGATGATTTCAGATTCTTCACAAATGCATCACATGAAGCAAATTTTTGGAAAAATAGTTTTGCAGATTTGACAAGTTTGGGCCTAGATTGTTGATGTTTAGTTTGTTGAAGTTTGTCTGAAAAAAATTGGCAAACACATAGAAACTAAAACATTGAGTGTATGTTCAAGGATCGAACATGACTCTCTTTTTTTTTTCACTGGTATTTGAACAAAAAGACACCTCAAGAAGACTCACTCTTAATAGTCAAAAGGTCATCATAGCAATCACAACCCACATCTTAAAATCACATTGACTCACATAGCCGTGTCACCCCCTAGAGGGCGCCCGTGTTTTTGTCTTTTCCAGGTGCATACTCAAGGTGACATAAGTGGATACCAATTCCCCTGAGTAAACAATCCATGGTGATTATATGGTGAGTGTCTTGGGGGTAGATTCTTCCCTTCCCTTGCACTGTGATTGAAATAATGTCTGGATACTAACATAGTTGGCTTTCTACACTATGGTTCATAGTCAAGGTTTATGTTCGGCGTGGCAATAGATAAACTCCCTCAGGAGACCTCCCAATATTTAGAACAAAGACTTTGGGGATGGTTATCTTGCTCATTGTCGTTGAATATGGGTTTCCCAAAAATTCACTTTTGATTTGGGTTGGAAAACTTGGTTTGGTTGTTCCCACTTAGGTCGTTTTTGTAGGGTGAGTACTTTTTCCCACTACAGCAGGCTTTCTAGAGGATTTAATAAAGCATAATTTGCATAAAGATAAAATGGGTAAGTCTGGTTTTTTGATCACCTAGTAAAGGGAAGAGCATATACCTATTACCCAACAAACACAACAAACAAAAGGTTCAATTTTAAACCCAAATGACGATTATCTACACTAAGTGAAGATGTTGCTTCATGACAAACAAAGGATTCATTTTAACCAACATAAAATAAAGTTTGGTGCCTACCTTAGGATTGATAAATTCTAGATTAAAGTGTCTATCCTAGGATTGGTTCATTTTAATCCCCATACATCAATCAAACTACTGGCCGTGGTCGTGTCGGATCCAGATAACAATTTAATAAAGAAAGTAACTAGTCATTTGCGGCGTGAAATTGCATATGCGCCTCGGTAGAGTAGATGCGGTTCGAGTTCTGTCAAATGTGTTGCGATATGTCGAATGCACCTGCAAAACAAAATATGAGGCCATACGAGAACCTGCAAAATCATGTTAGGAGTTTGAATTTTTGCCTTTTGACCCACAAAAACTAACCGCCAAATGCTATAAACAAAGATTAGTGTAAAAATAAATAAATAAATAATCAAATAAAAACAACAAACTAAAATAGTGATAACTTGCCCAAAACTAAACAAAATCTTAAATCGTAAATATATATGGAAAGCTAAGACATAGACCTTCAAAACCCAGAAACGTTTTGCAAAATCCTGCAAGACAAAAGTGTTATAAACAAAAAACAATTCGAGTTTTAACAACTAAATCTTAAAAAATTGTGATCACTAAAACGGCCATAACTTTATCAAATTTTAACAAAATTTGAAACCGTTTAAAGTTCTGGAAAGCTGGGAATGAGATCTACAAAACCCAGAAAATGTTTTAAAATATTTTATTCGCCCATTTTTCTGTTCTCAAGAAAAGATGACGGGATTTCATATGACTTCTTGGCTGTAACCTGCAAAATAGTGAAAACAAACAAGAAAAACACAGAATTATTTTTTACAACACGTCGGGTTCACCAATGTAATGAAGGATTTCTGCAAAATAGAATAAGCTAGTATCACATGCATGCAATATTATCCAAACCACACAATAGAATGCAAAGGAGAAATGTGAAAGAAATGGAATGAAACTAGAACAATCTCACCCATTTCTCTCCTCCATGACTAACTTTTATTATACCTCTTAGCTTGCTGTAAAAATGGATGCCCTCAGATTTTGATTTGCAAACTCTATATGCCTAGATCTAAACAAGACTTTGAAGGATTTATTTTAAAAGATTTATGCAAATAGAAAATGAAATCTAAGTGCAAATATTCAAATACTAATGGCTAGAATGCAAGAAATGACAATAAACAAGGAATCTAAAATGATTTTAAGAAATTCAAGATCAAGGTCCCTGAAATGAGAGCAAAATTGTCATTTTATAGAAAATGCAATTTTGCACGGACGGATGAGATGAGAGATTGAGAAAATGCCCTAGAATCAATGGTTAAGATTCAAAATGGCAACTCTCAATTAGGGTTAGGGAAAAATGCCCAAATGTGTGAATAAGATTTAATTAAATAAATTAAATTAAGAATAAATGTGACAGTTGAGATGAAATTAACAAAAATCAGAAGATAAGAAGATAGGATTTTAGAAAATCAGTAATTTTAGAAATTACTTGATTTGTAGAAGAATATTTCCATTTTGAATTAGATTAATTCAGAATATGGATTTTGTGAGATAATGAGTAATTGATTTTTGAAATTAATTACTAAAAGAAGAATCAGTTAACTATGTGAGACATTTTTAAATAAATTGTTTTATTTAAAAATAAAGAAGTGTCACATACAACAATTAAATAATTAAAAATAATTATTTAATTTAGAAGAAGTGGTTAATTAATTAAATAAATTAGCAAATATATTTAATTAAAAGAGAGGATTTAAGGATTAGTGACATTGAATAAATATATTAAAATATATTTATTTGATAATCAGGAGGACATTAATGAAAAATATTAATTAAATAAAATGAGAACTTTATTTAATTATGAGTTGACTTTGCATTAAATAAATATGATTTATTTATTTAATAATTAGGAAGAATAGAAGACCCTGAATTAATTAAATAAGTGTTAATTATTTAATTAATAGTTGAAGATGGGTTAGGAACATAATTAAAGTGTCATAATTATGCTAGGATGAAAAGTGGTAAAATAGTGCTCGTAGGCATAAGTCATTTTTAGGTATGTATACATGTGTATAGTATGCACAAACATGTTTTTCAAACTTATTTACTCTGTGTTTATAAAATAAAGGAGAATCTAACTTCCCAAAATCTATTTTCAGAACTAATTAAGAAATCTTTGAATGAAATTGGAGGTATGGATGACTTCATAATTGCCAAAGTTTGGTTTATATATGAGTTAATAGGGCTTCACTAATGCAAGGCCATAGTAATGGTCTTTACATAAAGCTATAGACTAATTCACCATACAAGATTGTCATTCACTATGTGGCCTACAAAATGAATTTAGCATTTAAAATTGTGAGCAACTTTCTTTTAGTATCAAATTTTGAAAATATATTTTGTGAGATCTACTTATACATCTACTAAAGTCTCAAAAAGTTTGTTGAATTTCATTTTTTTTAAGGGAATAATTATAGGAAACAAGTTTCTTAAGGATGTTGATACAAGATGGATCTCTTTGCATGGATTAGCACAACATATTTTTTTAGAATATCAATCCTTGATTGGAGTAATATGCAAGCAATGTCACATAGTAGACAAATCTCTTGATCTCTTACATAGGTTAAGTGATATGGAGACACTCCTAACTTTATCTAGTCTTCTCCCCATGTTGGAGGAAATGAAAAATGCTGTGAAGATGGCCCAAGAAAGAACTATATATTTTAGGATATAGTAAATTATGTAAAATGATATGCAACACCCTCAATAACTATATCTATCATTTTCCTCATTTACAAGTCTAAAATTTAGTAGTTGGTACTTGATGATAGATGTGAACAATCCTGTTAGTTTTTTACAATTTAATGCAAGTAGGGAGTTGTGTGTCTTTGTATGCAGATTTAAAATACCAATGCATTAGTTTGCCATGGTCAAGCACTCTACCAGAGAAGTAACTGTTACAAGTGAAGCTTTTAATGTCATTGTTATTTTTTTAAATACTACTTTAAAGAGTATAGTAAAATATATTTCCTCAAAGATGATGGAATGATTCCCTCAAGATGAAAATTGTGTATGCTCAAATTTGGGTCAACTATCAACTAATTGATTATCATAGGAGGGTAAAGACCTTGGATAATCATTTTTCAAAAAAGAAGAAGAATTCAATGGATTACCATTGAACAAAGGAAGACTTGCTCCACTATTGATCTTGTTATTGCATGAAAACCACATAATATAAAAAAAAAAACCATTTTCTTGCATTATATTCTTCATCTTTATAAAAACAAGGCATAACAACTAAAAAATTAGATCAAAACCATGTGAAACCATATCATTTACATACATGTTGTGTTGGTAGTTGTTGTCATTGATGTCAACACTTGAGGACCTTTGTGTAAGATTGTTGGAAGTTAGTGTCAACATTGATTGTTGGTTGTCTTTGATGTCAACACTTGATGAATATTGTTATATATTTGGTAGTGGTCAATGAGCTTGTTGTCAGTAATTGATGACAACACTTGGTGAATTGTTTGTGGTTGATATTGTTGTCTAAACTTGAGAAGTAAGGGAGATTGTTGGAATTTGATGTCCTTGATGTCAAGTACTTGGTGACAAATTGTTGCAGTTTTTTTTTCTTAGCATTGGTTTTCATTGTTGATAACATTCAAGTTGGGTTAACATTGATGTTCATGATTGGATGTCATGCCTTGTTAAAGTTCATGGTTGGATGTCATGTCTTATCTAAGAAGTATTAAGTATGATTTTTGTTAGTAGAGTTGGTTTCATAATTCAAATTATTTAAATTAAACCCCCTTATGTCCTCTCATTTAATTGAATAATCTAAATTATTTAATTAAATGTAACTTAACCCACTTTTCATTAAATAAATTAAATATTTAATGATAATCCTAATTTCCTCTAACTTGCACAATTAAAACTTTTTTTTTAATTATCTAATTCCTAATTATCCTCACCCTCCCACTTGCAAGGGAATATTCCTCCTTTTCACATTCCTCCAAAAGGGAATATTCCTCCCTATACACTCATTCAAAATGAAATATCTTTTAACCAATTCCTAATTATTAGGAAGTGTGTTTGTTGAGAGAAAATTAGGACCGTTGATTAATTTTTTTGATCCTTGTCAACTTTTATCCTTGAACATGGATTAGAATCCTCAACCCATGTCTAATCATCTCATTTATTTTCATCCTTTGATTAAACTAATCAATATTGACCATTGGTTTAACAATTTTACCTATAAATAGACCTCACTTCTATGAAATAAGGATCTGCCTTTTAGAGAAAAGTTACTATAGCGAAGTTTAAAGCAATATTTATCATTTTAGCATCATCTTAATCAGATTTTGCATCCATTTTAGCATCATGTTTAGCTTAGGTTTTCATCCATCTTCATCAAATTTTAGCAATATTATCCATTAGGAATCTTGTTTCCATCTTGGGATTGGGAAAGGGATGTCATTTCACATCATATGCAACACCAATCCCCCAATGGGATGAGGTTTGAATCTTTAAATTAGGTTTCCTTTATGCATTTATGGTTTTCTTCATGTTTTGTTTAATGGTTGCTTAGTTTGAAGCTTTCAATAATTTTATTGGGATTATAGCTTAACTAACTATATCTTACCTAATTTTGTATGGATATGGTAGATTTAGGTCATGTTATGATTATAGTCACATAAAGATATCTTAGAATCAGAGAAGACAATTAATATTCCCAAACAACAGGAACCAATGCCAATATCTTGTGTCCATGACAAGTCATATTTAGTGGCCATGGATCAGAGGGTACATTACTAGGGAAAAGGATTAGGTCTTATTGAACATAACATCATGAAACTAGAAGAATCAAAGCATGATAGTAATGCCTCCACAACAATGGGGGTAACTTTGTCTAGTGTAAACACCAACATAGGGGGCACAAAGAATCCTTATGATGGAAATGTTGTCAATACTACAACTAGGAATATCATGAATCAACACCCACACATCATTCCATTTGCAAAGACAAAAAGAAAGATTCCTATCAAAGAAAGGAGAACGTCACCAAAGAAAAAGTAGTAAAGCCAAAAGGATAGAGAAAATATAAATGGATACCAAAGTATTCAAACAAAGATCATCCCTATCACACTCCATTAGTCAAAGAAACTATAGGGAAAATTAAAAGGGGAAATATATTCATCAAATATGTCCACAAAAAAAGAAAGCTTCTCAAGTGGCGTACAAGGTATATCGAGAAGTTGGTCCCAATCTCACACAAACCTCCCATCATTGCTCATCTTCCCAAGTTAGGAGAATCAAAGGTTCCAAACTATTGACCAATCCATCTCATATTCCTTCATGCATGTCACCATACACTCCATTCATGGTATCCAATTCTTGCATTGGCCATGTGTTGGAAACTACTCTTCATCATAAGGATTCTGAAGACACTCTATCATGATGTGCACACATAGATGAGGTCAATTATAGTATCAATAGGGTAGATAGAAGTTCTCCAAAGTTGCATTCAAGTGATCATATCTTAGGAAACTAGCTTCTTCAAGCACGGTATCATTGGCACATTATAATAGTCGCATCTACATCAGTACCACTAGGTGGTTCAACATGAGCATAAAATCTTAAAAACATTAAAAAATCAAGAAAATCAAGAAAATAGTAAAGATAAAAATCACCCTCTAGCAAAAACCACTATGGTGGTACTTTGGGAAAGTACTATGATGAAAGCTTGGAATATAGACATCATGAGTAGAATTGAGTGTCTATATGATCCTTTTTTCATATGGAAGCATCTCATCTCCTTCGTGATAAATTCAATATCCCCTCCATCCATCTAATCCATATTTATCTAGATCTTCTAGTTTATCTTGATCTTGACAAAGGTTCAACATACACTTCAAATCTACTCATGGAAAGCTCTTGACAGGCTCTTTTTACCATTTTTATCATGAAGTCCCATAGCCCATATCTAGCATGATAAAACTCTAGTGAACTCTTCACATATACATTACCTATCTCAGTTTTTCCATTAAACTATGAAACATTTATAGACACTAGGGGCAGGTTCTTGCACTCTTGTTTTCAAATAACTCTTGATCCATGTCTTGTATCTCATAATGTGACATCAACATCATGATCTAGGTATTGTTTATCTAAATCCCAAACACTTTGAAAATATCTAAATCCAAAAACACTTGCAAAATAAAAAAAATCCAAAACATCCAAAATATCTTGAAAACATTGGTCAAAAACATCCAAAACATCATCAAAATCCCTAAATAGGTCAAAAAGTAAAAAAATCAAAGACATGGTTGTTGAACTACATTGTCTTTGAGCTTTAATGTAGGCAAGGCCATCATCGATGAACCCCCGAGGAATTAGGTTAGTCCTTTAGGATTTCATCACAATAAACTGATAGTCCATTAATGTTCACATATCATCAATAAATGGTTACTAGTCAGAGTCAGTCAAACTATGTTATCTCTATGTGTATAATGTAGGCAAGGCTATCAATAATGAGCCCCCAAGGTGCTAGGTTAGTTTCCCCTTAGGTCTTGGTCTAAACTCAGTAGAAACAAAAAAATTTGAAAAACTTGAAAACCCAAAACATTCATAAAACATTCAAAAAATCCTCAACAACCTCAAATAACTTGAAATCCTAAACATTCACATATATCCAAAAGATCAAAAATGGCCTCAGAACATTGAAAAATGTCAAAAACATTGAAATATTCTCAAAAATTCCAAAACCACACATCCCATTTTTTTCACCTGCAATAACCTTCCATCCATAATAAATCAATCGTCACTTTCAAAACTTTGGTAAAACAAGTGGAAACAAGTATGGGAATTTGTGAAGTATAAACCGAAATGTAAAAATATAAAGTCTTCGTCATGAGTAAACAAGTTGGTAACATTTGTATCAACAACCTATCAAGAAATCAATTTTAGTAAAAAAATCTGATAAACATGTCCTAGGATGCATCCTTCCTACAATGGACATCATCATTGGAAATCACTTTAGTTATATTACTTTGGAAAGAGGTACGAATAAAATTGAATGTTTGTTCATCTTGATCTTTTCTTATGATTTATCTTCTTGAACCATTCCAAGGACCTCTTGATGATGTCTATCAAATTGATTTAGAGAGAAAGGAATGGGGTATTGATCATTATCTTTTGTTTATTGTTCTTGTGGGATGTTCTTGTAATACAACCTTGGCGAATGCTTCTTTGTTGTGTGTACACTAGTAGAATTTGGAAAATAAATGACTACGTGACTAAAACTTTTAGTCAGATGACTAAAAATTTTAGTCACATGACTAACACTAGTAGTATCTTGAAAATAGATGACTAATTTGGTCATTGGGTAAAATCACAACTAAATGACTAAATAAATGACAATGTAGATAGATGATTTATTTTCCCCTAAAAATGAAGATTAATTTTTGCATGCCTTCCACACAATAGTTTTTTTTGGTGCATTTTAGCAATAGGTTATTTTGGTAGACAAAAAAAAAGGGGGGGTATTTTTGGTGCCTTGGTCGATCAGGTCGTGTATGCATTTGAAGGGAATCTCAGGAAGTTAATTTTTGGCATAAAACATTGTGATTTCACATTGGAGGGAAGTTTCAAAGTTTAATCAACAATTTGGTATTTCGGCTCCCGTGCGCGTTTGAAGGTTTTCCAATTGCAAGTCTGACGAAGGAAACAACCATTGAAAGCAAAGAGTGGTGGCTTCCATTTTTGTAATGCCAGAGCTTTTTGAGCAGTATTTTTTGATTTACAACACTAGTATCATTCAAAAAGGGCAAAACATTAAACAAGGTTACAATCTAAAGGTAAGTGGAAATCTTGAATCCTGAAACCTCATGCTGATCTTCATCCTTTATGATAGTGATCCTAATGTTGCATATACTGTTCTTGCTTTCCATTTCTTCATTGTTGTTACAATCTTGTGCTTTCACTTATATAATGATAATGCTCATTGACATTGAATGAATCTCATTGACTTTGACCCCTTTTTTCACTCTGTTCTATGGTTTTTTACATCTTCTTTGTGCATGATATCGGGTCACATGGCATTCATAACAACTACTATTATCTCCTTCATTTTCTATGATCCTCTGACACTCATATGATTTGATATAACAGTGATCATTTGCAACTATTTTCCCTCTATATATTGTCTTTCATTCCTATCTCTTGCATGCCTTGGACTACTGTTATCATGCATTGAAAATTGGAACTCTTTATTCATTGTATTGATAACTCATTGGAACTTTCATTGTTTGTATTCACTACTATCTTATGATGGTTTTTCTTCATAGTCAATCCTTAAAATCATTGTTATGATAAAAACACAAATTTTCTCTTTTTTTTTTACATTATGATCTCATTGCTTTGAACCTTGTGCTTTGTGATTATCACATCTTTGTTACAATCTCTTCAAGAACTAACTTTCTTTCTCTATTGACTACAAGAGACCCCTTTGATCTTACAACCCCAAGCCTCTTAAAGAAAACTTAGAATCAATTGGCAACAGTGAACAAAAAACTATCATAGCTAATTTCATTTCTTTTCCAAGAGAATTCAATGAAAATATAATGGAAAACAAACATCACTCTATGGGGTAGGGTTTATTTGATTTGAAAACCTACCTTCAACGTCCAAGTCAAAAAGTTAGCCTACCAAGTTTGTACTGAGTCCTCCAAGTCTTAAGTAAAAAATAAGCCTGCCAAGACTGTCTTATGTCCAAGTCTTGTATCTATGATACAAGTATGATAAATGTTTGAAAATACTATACACAACTATATGGTACAACGCATAATTTTGTATGCTTTCTCATTATATCAAAAGCTTCAAACTACAACTCACATAAATTAGAAATGAGTTATAAAAAAACTTATTGTCAAGTACAATTTGCTCCAAATCAAAATTGCATTATCTAATTTACATAATTTTCTATTTAACTGATTTTTGTGGGAAAAAAAACTTAGCGTACAAAGTAAAGCAAGAGTTTCTTTCCAGGATTTCAAAGGCCTGTTGTTCACAATGAAATTAAGATCATTATTGACCATAGCATAAACCACCTACACTAATAGTGTTAAGTCAGAAAAAATTCCACAGAAAGAAATATATTTTAGATAAATAGAGCCAGTTAGCCTTCTAAAATCTAGATAGCTAAATACAAGAAGGATGGTAAAACATAAAACATTAAAAGACTTTAAGACATTAAAAATGCCATGCAATTAGTATAGAAGCATAACATTAAGATAGGAACAATTCATTTTTCTTAAATATTCATCATGAGTTTTCTCCCGCTAAGACCCCCCCCCCCACGACATGAGCAATGAGAAGTGCATCTACCATCTTGTTTGCTAACAGGAATTGCATGACTACTCCCTTATAATCACCAACAACTAAAGAAATTTGAATGGCTTCATCTCATTCTTAGTATTCAGTCAAATCTTTAGTAGCTTCATGTTGCACCTCTTCTCCATTTCCTAGGGTATCCTTCCCAACAACAAAATCATTTTCAGTGAGAGGAAGTGAGGAATCTTCTTTCAGACTGTGCAAATTATCAAAAAACTCCTTGTTATTTTCTCTGGGGGATGTAACATCGTGTCCACCTTTTGACTGAATTGATGGATCTAATTGTGTTGTATCATCAAGAGTGACAATGTTGATTATTTCATTGCTAACATCATCAATGTTGGCAGATTGAGCTTCATGTAAGTCTTGAATCTCTGTTGACTGCACTTGAAATCCAAGGTCTCAAGTAGCTTTGTCCTAGCATTTCCTTCGTCTTCAAACATGACTCTTAGGAAATTCCATGTCTCCCTCTCTTATTCCAAACTAAATCAATGCAAAAACCAAAAAATTGCAAGTGAAACAATACAAATTAATGTAAATTGTTATTAATCCCATTCAAAAAGTATCCAAAAATAAGTAACTAAGAATCTTGAGACTTCTTATCGCACAAAGCTCGCAATGATGATTTTTCACCATCTACTATTGCAGCTTCAAATTCTGTTGAACAAAGCAGCAAATTGTCCTTGGTAACGAGATTGTGTATATATACCTATGAAAATAGCAGAAAAATAAGACCATATATCATCTTAATGACATGTACCAAATAATAAATTTCACTCTACCTCAGAGGAACCAACAACACTGTGTGATGTTGTACCGGGCCGAAATGTAGCAAGCTTTCCGCCAGATCCAAAACTGACACTAACTGGTCTCTTCAACCACTTAGGATCTTTCAAGAGTGCATCTGAAAATGGAACAACAAAAAGATAGACATCATGTATTTGCATACAGGATCCCAATTCATTGGGGGATGTAACATCTTGTCCACCTTTTGACTGAACTAATGGATCTATTGTGTTGTATCATCAAGAGTGACATTGTTGATTATTTCACTGCTAATATCATCAATGTTGGTAGATTGAGCTTCTTGTAAGTCTTGATTCTCTATTGACTGCACTTGAAATCCAAGGTGCTCAAGTAGCTTTGTCCTAGCATTTCCTTCATCTTCAAACATGACTCTTAGGAAATTCGATGTCTCCCTCTCTTCTTCCAAACTAAATCAATGCAGAAACCAAAAATTTACAAGTGAAACAATACAAATGAATGTAAATTGTTATTAATCCCATTCAAAAAGTATCCACAAATAAGTAACTGAGAATCCTGAGACTTCTTGTCATACAAAGCTCGCAATGATGATTTCTCACCATCTGTTATTGCAGCTTCAAACTCTATTGAACGAAGCACTAGACTATCCTTAATAACGAGATTGTGTATATATACCTATGAAAATAGCAAAAAAATAAGACCATATATCATCTTAATGACATGTACCAAAGAATAAATTGTACTCTACCTCAAAAGAGCCAACAACACTCTGTGATGTTGTATAGGGCCGAAATGAAGCAAGCTTTCCTCCAAATCCAAAATTGACACCAACTAGTCTCTTCAACCACTTAGGAGCTTTCAAGAGTGGACCTGAAAAGGGAAAAATGAAAAGATAGAAATTATTTATTTGCATATAGGATCTCAATTCATTGAGAAAATCTTATAAGTGAGATTCACATTTCTTAACTAGGTCATGTATGGTTATCACATAAAGCAACACTTACCACCCACTTTATGTTTGAAAGAAATTAAAGCACTATACTTGGGTTATTCACAAAGAGTCATTAGTCAAGTATTGTAGGCAACAAATCATGGGCATATCAAACTAGTAGAGCATAGATTGCAATAGTGATCATGCATAAATCTCATGAACAAATTTGCATCAATTAAGGTAGACGTATTTCGACAATGAAAAAAATCTAGATGAAATAGACCTACCTTCCTAACACTTTCATTTTTTCCTATTGTTTTCATTAACGCCAAAGGTATATGTAGATTGGGAAGGTGTCGTTAGGCTCTAAAGGCCCCTTATTGTGTGATTAAACAATACATACAATTGGGGAAATTCCATTATATGCAATGACATAAGTTGAGGTTGAAGGTATTGTTTGATGCCAATTCAAACAATGGAGGCTCTTGTTGAAATATACCTCTACCTTCTCATCATGGCAAGGACAATGAGATGTAGTTAAACCATGGAAGTTGTGCATATATTTTGATGAAAAAGCCTAGGCCATCATCACTAGTGTTAGGTATCAAAGTGTAGGTTTTAAACCATAAGGGGGTGCCAATCCCTTAATACACCTTTGGCCCACGAACAAGGTAAGTAGGACTGATTATCTTCTACTCTTCAGGCTCTGCTAGACCTAGGCGGGTATACCTGAACAATAAGGCAGATTTGCAGATATGGTTCCTAGATTGAGCAATATACTTACTATGGCACATGAGATGAAGCAGATGCAAAGTTTTAATGTCTAAATACTAGTGAGAGTAATTGAGAGTTCAATTTTGTGAGTTGTATTTTGTATGTAATATCTAATTATTACCAGTGCCTACTTCTATTGGGTGGATGAAGTGGAGGGATGAATGATGATTTTGGAGATAGGGTTTTGTAAGATAGGTAGATTCACTCTTCAACTTAACTCAAATAGTTGGGCACTTTGAATGTTTGCACCTTATGAAGACGTGCAAGTATGCTAGTTATTTGGACTCTTCTTAGTAATCCTAGTGATATCCCCTTATGCTACTGTGAAGTTTTGAAAGGATTTAATTCCAATGTGAAAGGAAAACAATTAAGACAATCTATTCAAAAGGACTTTAATCCAAACAAGAACCTATAGAATTTGATTTCTTAAAAGGAATTTTAATTCTTCTGCACACCAACACTAGTCTACAATGTCACAGTACTACAACAAATGTGTATTGACAAATTAAATGTATTTCCACACACTCAATTTGAATAATATAAACAACCACTTCAGAGACAACTAAATAACATATAAGCTTATAAATCCACACAACAATTGAACACTTGAAAGAAAATTAACAATTATGCATAACCTTCTCCATTATATTTATCTTTGAATAATATGCATTATAACAGTAATTTCTGATATGAGATGGATGATCTATTCAGGTCTTGGTCTCTCTTATATATGTGAGAGGCAACAAGCTACAAACCCATTACAAAAAGTCATGTTGTTTGATAACTAAACATAATTAAGAAAATGAAATATTACAGCAACTAAATGCACCGATCCGTTAATCTCCAAGCAGAAGCCTGTGACCACCTAAGATCTATTCAAAGCTTCTACTCCATGATATGGTGCTCATGTTTTCGGCTAACTCCTTTCATCCTGATGGTTGCCCTATTGTGTCTAGTGTATCCATAGTTTGGTTGAGGAACAAATTGAAGGCAGAGAGGTGATGGATGTATTCTTATTCAACACAAGTATTTGCATTGGAGATCACCTCTCTCATATCATACTCCCTATACATCATCTTCTCGAGCTGGTTGTGAGTATTTTGTAAAATCATATCCTCGTCATTGATCTCTTGTAATTTAATAGTCAGAATCGCATTAAAATCTTCCTTCCAATCATCATATTCTCGAGGATTTCCCATATCATCATAGAGTGTCAGAGTCGAATTGAAGCACTCTAAATCCTCGATGAGCTTATTATGATATCCATTGTGTGCTTCTACCAATTTGTTATGTGTCTGCATTTTCTGTCCTTTCAGGATTTGCTTGTCTTGAAGCTCTTGTCTCTTTTTGATTATTCTCCCCTGTAATCATCTGTTATCCTCTATTACTGAGAGTACCTATTTAAATTTCCTCCAATATTCATCTGCACATTTCATCATCTTATTGAATCTTCCCTTGATCATTTCAAATGCAGTATTATACTTGATGGTTTTGACTTCCTTCTCCAATTCTTTACATTTTTCCTGAGATTTCAGGTGGCACTGCTTCCAATAAGTTGTATCAGCCATTGCATCCAATACTCTCTTATCTTTCTCAAGCCATGGGGAATACAATTCTGGTGTGGAAGAGGAAGATGATCTTTCTCTTTGATGTGCTAGTTCCTTCTTCAACCTGTCATTTTCTTTAACCAACTTATCAATCTGTGCCTTGGTGAACTTTTCCACATTGACATTCAACTTTTTTGTCTCCATGGGGTTAGTATCCCCTACTCTTTGAACCAAGAGATGTCCAAAAATTTGGTTTGGATTATCAATCATAGCTGGTCTTTTTTCATGGGGTATAGTGACCAAATAAGCAAGGTGGCCTCATATGGATTGTATCTAGATCTTGAATATATATTGTCACTTGCTTCATCTGTTAAATTCATTGTTTTATCTCCTCTCTTTCTAAAACTATCAAACATAATTGCAGAACTTATATCCCATCCGGGAAAAAGAAATACTCCAACTTCTTGGAGTAACTCTCTCCCTCTCTCAAGAGTGATGGACTCCATCTCTTTGTCTATTTCTTTTTTCAATTCTTTCAAAACAATAACTTCTCATTCAAGAGTGACATCCTGCATCTTTTGTCTCATTTTCTTTCCTTTATATTTGTAAACAAATGATTTAAACTTAGGAGACTTAATAAAATCTCCATTAGAAATGAACTCTTGTCCAACCTTGACCCTAACATCATTTGATAATTCATCTGATGCTTCAAATCTTACAACATTGTGTTCTTAAGGAGGCTCATACCGTACAATTACAAGAGCACTTATTTGTTGTACTTTCTCTTCCTCCTCATCACTTTCCTCATCACTCTCCTCTTCTTCACTCATATCAGTATCTACAAAAAACTCACATCAGGAGTTGGCTGTGAAGGGATATAATCTAAGGGCTCTATATCTTCAGCTTGCACTCCTGAATAGGTTGCATGAGGGGCATCAAAAACAAATGAAGGCACATTCTTTACCACTTCATCCATACAAGTAATGAGTTTGTCAATCCTTGCTAGAGGATCCTGTATTTCACCAAATTCCTTCAAATAAGATGGGACATTTCTTCTTTTCCATTCCTCTGCAAGCATAACCCTATTATATGCAGTCATTCTTTTAGTGGTAGAGGCTTCATCATGGTTTTTGATTATATCTTCAACTAAGAATACATGCTCATATCCTGATAGCACCTGTGATAACCTTGTTTTTTGAATAAAGCCTTCTGCATCAAAATTTTTCCTTTTGTTACCTAGAGGGAGGTTATACTGTGCTAATTTAGCATCAATTTCCTCATATCCCTCATTTGCAACCACTGTAAAGTCTCCAAAACATAAGGTAATGGGCATGATCGATTTTTTGTTGTGTCCTTTGAGGTTTTTGGAATTGGATTTTTCCAATTGCCTCACAATTTCTAAGTAGGAAATTCTATTAGGAACTACTCATGGCAACAAGTGTGGAGTTCCTTCAAACCCATAAACCCTAATCACTATGCAGTCAGGAAAATCATACCAGTCTCCCTAGTTATGATCCACCTTTTTCCTTGGGCCATTATCCTTTGGTCTTAGAAACTTTTGCACTTCTGGGGATAAGTTATAATCACATGGATATCCCAACCACTTCATTAATGGTTTCACAAAAAAATCCTCAAAATAAAGATAATAAGATCTACCAAATCGACTATCCCATAGTGAAGTCCACATCTGTACAAGTTTGAGGTTTCCGTTCTCATATGTATCTTTTATTATTAATTTTTGACTCCATACCTTTCTAACATGTCCCTCGTGCATGAGCAAATGCATGAATAGAGAATAATGTTTGAAATGAATATATTCACTATTGTTTTTAATCTTTTCAAGCTCCTGGTTTAGGTTATTAGCCAAGTATCTAGCATAATTAAATGACCTGGAATCATTGTTTTGTATGTTTGCAGCTAAGACCATTGGGGCAATAGACATGAGGGGTGGGACCTCTACCCCAAAGACCTGACTAGTTGAATAATAAGTGTATCTAAAATATTCTTCAAACAAGTCCTCATGAAAAGGAGGGTTTTCATTACTCAAAAAACTCTTGAGTTGGCCTCCTTCATTCTTAGGCCTATGAAAGGGTAGTTTCCATTGTTTGTAGTTGGTATCCATATGGTTATACTCTGTCAAGAGATCTCTAATCATGAATGGAAAGTTCATAGGA
The DNA here is from genome assembly GCA_007258455.2 of Sequoia sempervirens. Lineage (NCBI taxonomy): Eukaryota > Viridiplantae > Streptophyta > Pinopsida > Cupressales > Cupressaceae > Sequoia > Sequoia sempervirens. The sequence continues at coordinate 108,032 of VDFB02298151.1, forward strand.
CACTCCAACTAAAACACATTAGAAATTAAATCCTCAGAAATAAAAAGCATGTCAGCCCCATTATGTTCTTGGATAGTTCTCCTCTTGGGGTCATATTTGCTAGCCAGAGCTTTAATTAATTCTACATTTATGAACACATTGGGCACCATGAGTCTTCCCAAGTTCAACCTCCATGGGTTGCAGACTGGCTGAAACCTAAATTGTTTCCTATAATGATACATGAAAAGCTCATACCCGCTTCGTGGTGTCCAAATATCCCCCAAGGCTTTATGTTTATCTAGTAATCTATCCATTGGAGGATTAATTTGAGCAATCATCCTGGTTCTTGGCCCTAACCCAGGGCATTGATCTATCGGGTCTTGATTCAAGAGTCTCTTCTCAGTTTTATGTTTCTTAGCTTTGGGTTTTTCTACATTTTCCTCCATTGTTTGAATTCTTAATCCTTTGAAAAATACAACTTCTCAGTTGGGATTGGTGTACTTACTTGGGTCTCGCCTCCATTGGTTTCTACTACGCGAGAACTCCTAGCTTTTCCTTTCTACTTCTGTCCTCAATGAAATCTTCCAAACTATGCAACAATTATGTGATCAACTTGTGATATAATTCACTTCAACTCTGGCTCATAAATACACCACTCGTTTCAGACTTGTCCTTGGGGGAAGCATTTATTTTTAAATATCTGGACAATGCCTTGAGATGTCACATCAGTTAGCAATCAACCATCATCGCTGTATTGGCAAGACTGAAATCCTTATTCCACCGATAGCCACCTTCTCCACCAATGAACAATTTTCCTTTGGTCTATTAGTGGGATGCCAAAATATATTACCCCAATACACATTAATTCCCCCGATATATAATAATTCTTGATAATTTATTATCATATCGGGCCATTGGGGGAATGTAGACATTCATTCCACTGATGTTCATGTGTTACAACAATGTGCTTACTTTTGTTGACTCTATCGATCTACTGGGGGGAATGCCTTAGGAGTTAGCCCGATAGGGTGTTGTTACACCAATACTAGGTTATGAACTGTTTTCATTGGGCCATTGGTGAGGCTATGATGGGGGTTCCACCGATGATGCATTGTTAGGCCGATAGTGCTAATTTTTACTTATGATAAATTATGGAGTCTCAAACTTATTTATGGGTGTGATAATTTGGCAATGTGGGCTACAAAATAGATCTTGTCACACAAATTTCAACAATTTGTGTTGATCATAAAATTAAAATGTGATGATTTTTTGTTGAATGTGGAGGATTAGTGAGTGGAGGCTAGTGAAAAATGTGAAATTTTTCAGTTGTAACAATTACAACAATGAAAAATAACATGCATAGATCATACAAAAAAATAAGAGAGAATAAGAATTAGTAATGGATAACTGAATAAATCTTGTTGTCTCCAAGAAGAAATACACCACATATATATGGTGTTCATTACCTAGCTTGACCAGATCAATGTTAATCCTTTAATTTATAATATTCTTTACAATGTCCCCATGTTACTACAGTTATGCCAAAGAATTATGACAAGACGAATGCTAGTTCTTCAATAATGAAGATATCGTTTCAAGCTAGTTGCAAATTTGCAATGGTCGAAAAAAATATTTGTTAGAGAGACAAATGAATCTCCTAACATTGCTTGTGATTGAATAGGCTCTTCTACACTTGAAACTGCTAATGCATGCATATCTAGTCGGTTGAATTATCCAAAGTACTTCTGCAGGAACCAACTCAATTCTTTTATGGACGGAATATACATCACATTCACTAAGCACACCTCCCACACCCTCCTATAACCACAGTTTTTAGGGGATTTCTCATGGTAATTCGGAAGTAAATTTTGGAGACACTCTTATAAAGAAAGCATGGCTTCTTCATAGAGTTGTGTAAACATTTAAAATCCTTATCCCCAGAGCCACTCTACCAAATAGAATAAAATTATAGAAAATAAGGATATATTTTCCAATTAAAGAATTACTCCAAAATATTACCTGATGAGCCTCTAGCAAACACAACCTCTCTGGAATCCATTTGACTGCAGGCTTGAAATGGATGCACATCAAAAGAGAGAAACCCACAGTAATTATAAAGATGTTCCTTATGAAAAAAAAGGAACACAACTAACTCACCAAGGAAAAAACATAATAGCTGTAGACACGTAAAATATATTGATTGACATTGTGCACTTGATCCCGACCTACTAACATCATTTCTTCCTAAATCATCCCTCGGTCTAACCATTTAATCAAATCCCCTTCCCTGATTAAATTCATCAACTTTCATCCCTTAATTAAATAAATCATTTGTCTAATTAAGTCACTCTCTCTTGTTAATTAAATCAATCCAATATGATCTAATTATCCCTATATAATTAAATAATTAATTTTATTTGATTAAATCCCTAAAATCTATCCATTAAATTGAATAAATTAAAACTTTATTTGATTTAATCTAACACCATCTCTTTTCAATTAAATAAATCAAAATCCTTATTTAATTAATCTCTTATCATATTCCTCTCTTATTTGATTTAAATAAATCCATAAATTTGAGTCAAATAGGTCACATCATTTAACCTCTCTTGTTAAATTAATTAACCCTTGATTAATTTAATCTCTTCTCATGTCCCATCCTCTAGATTTTGCAAGTTGCACATGAAAATAGATTTAATTCATTTATTAAATCTCTATTTTCCTCACAAGGCATCCTTTTGGAATATGCTCTCAATTTGAATTCAAAAATTCCAAGTCAACATGTACATCCAACAAGGCAATAACTTCATCTTACATGTCATTTTCCTTGAGCCAAGTGGCATTTATTGCATTTTCCCTTCCCTCTTACAAGTCATTTCAACAAATTTGAAATTCAAAAATATGCATTTATTGACACAATCCCCAAATCTTGCACATCCTTCATCCATTCATAGATTGACAAGTGGCATCATGCCATTGGATAAATGTTAGTACCACATTGCTCAAATTTGGACATTCATCCATCTTGGCATTCTATAAACAAAGAGCTCATATCCTCATTTGATCATCCACAATTTATGCAAATTTACCATGTTCAAATATCTCTCAAATTTCATCCATTATCATTGAGTTTCTTAGCTAGGTTTTTGCAGATTTTTGGCTTGGATCTCTCATCCTTCATCAACAAAGTGGATCAATCTCATCAACATATCAAGCTTACATCTTAGGAATTGGGAAAGGGCCAATTTTCACATCAAATTGGCACCAATTCCCCCATGGGATCATGAGTTTGCACATTTAAATTAGGATTCAATCTATTTTGTTCTCTTTATTATGCTTTTCATTGTTTTCTTTCCTACTTTGAGTTTGTAAATGGATTTCATGGGGAATCCTTGTTTTGGCTTGCAATCTCTTGTTTAACTTGTTTATTCTTGTTGTTTTGCAGGTACCAAGATTGGGGTTCGCACAGTAGCATCTAGCATGTAATTCTAAGTTAGGTGAACCTAGAGATAAGCTTGTCAAGAAATACTTGCAATGTACTAAAATACTTGTAGAAGATATATATCATGTACTTCTAAGAGATGATTTTGAACACAAACACTTGTGATCCAAAATCAATTATGAGTGTATGACTATGTTAAGTTTGTCCTCTTTGACAATCAAACAAAATACTCCTACCCTTCAACTCACTTATATATAATAAATCCTTGTCACATTTGCATTAACTGAGTAACACCATATGACTATTACTAGTATATATATTTAAATATTTTGTATCACCTCCACTCATTCATGACCCACAATGAACATTACATTCTAGCAGTCACCATAATGTTATCTGTGGATCAATCCACTTTCAAGGCTCAATCATGTTTTGTCTTTAAGTATCTAGAATTCGCAAGATCCACATCAATCTAGATAAACATTTGGACTTATATATTAAGACTCAAAAGTCAAATATCACAAAAACAAGTAAACAACTAAAGACTCAAATCTTATTGGCAGGGGCACTTTCAAGTTTTACTTTCATAACACAACTAATGTAGAAGAAAGAAATACAAAAAGCAGCTCAAAGGGATATGAAAGTACAAGTTACATGAGTAACAACCATGAAAACAAACTGAAAAAAATAGTTGTATTAGCTAAACTCAAAAATAGATTATAAGTCAGAGATGACAAACCTTTAAATGCTATTTATCTAGTGGTTTACATAACTTATATATATTTATAAGTCAGACAACTAGTAAAATGTATAATTGTTAGCATGGGAATGAAATTGGATTGTTGTTGACATTTTTTATTCTCATGGATGGGTATTGAAGCACTTGCATGGGTGATAAAGCTTGTTTGGATAGGACCTAGAGACTTTTGAAAAGGCATGCAAGGAATTCATAGTTTGTTGTAGTGAATTTGAAGTTAGCAAGGCCCTCTGTAGCGAATTCAGAGGTAATTCGAAACCCTCATTGTCGAAAGTAAGCTGATAGGAAACATAGGAATATTCCATTCTCAGTAGGTAAACTTCAAATGAATGTAAGATAGATCTCAGAACAATGACTCATTATATCCTCTTCTTTCTGTTATGGTCTATACTAAAAGTGACTACTTTCAACAATGTTTTGGCATCTTTGTTTTCAGATTTATGTTTTTTTCTTTAAATTAGAAACTAAATTAATATGGGATGCACAATATTATAGATGGATGAATTTCAAAGGTTGACTACAAATTGATATCATGCATATGATGAGAGAGTAGCTGATGAGAGGGACATTGACAAATATACATGTGCATGTAAAAATTGTCTTGGTGGAATGGTGAAAAAAAGAAATATGATTTATTAACATATGATAAGATATGGGCATAGTGATATAAGCCCTTGGGATTAAAATTATTATGAATATATGATAGAATGTCAGACTGTGAGAGATGAAGAGGAAACAAACATAGATGAAGTGGGACCAAACATAGATGAAGAGGAAAAAATGTTCAACGAAGGGTTTGAAGTTAATAGAATGTCGAATGAGGGTCTAAACGATGATTGGGCCAAGTCAATGGATGATGCTTTAAAGCCTGTGTATGCTAATTGCAATTTAAGTCATTTGACAACAATCCTTCAAATTCTTAACTTGAAAGTGGTGCATGGTTGGAAAAATGAGAGTGTAGATTAGTTATTGGCAATATTAACTTCATTGTTACTAGCTGACTCCACATTGCCAACAAAATGAAGTCAATGTAAAAAGAAAATCAGTAAGCTTGGCTTAGGGTATGAAAACATCCACACATGTGAGAATGGTTGTGTATTATTTTGTAAAAATATTGCAAATGAGAGTGAATGTTCGAAATGTCATCAACTAAGGTATAGACAAGGGTTGAAATCAGCTGTGGTTCCTAGAAAGGTTCTTCGACACTTTCCAATAATCCCATGATTACTCCAAATGTATAGGTGCAGAGACATTGTTGAACTTATGCAATGGCATGCCTAAAATAAGAGCACTGATGGAAAACGACGACATGTGCCTGATTCTAAGACGTGGACGAAATTTGATAACAGATGGTCCAAGTTTTCTCAAGATCCATGTAATATAAGGTTGGGTTTGGCTCTAGATGGGGAGAACCCATTCTCAGATCAATGTACTAAATGGTCAACTTGGACAGTGTTTCTAATAAATTATAATTTTCCTCCATGGTTAACAACTAAACCACTTTTCTTAATGTTATCATTGATTATACTAGGAAAGAAAAGTGTGACTTCAGATACAATAGATGCTTATCTAGAGCCATTATATGATGAGCTAATGGAATTGTGGATAGGAATTGAAGAAATTCAATCTTTAAGGAATGTTCATTCAATCAAATTCACTTTAAGAGCTTCTTTATTGTTTACAATTCATGATCTTCCTACATATGGCACATTGTCTAGTCTCTCTGTTCATGGATACCATGCATGTCCTTGCAAATTTAAGGATTTTGTGAGGCACTCAAGAAGTTTGAGTAAGTGTATTTATTGTGGACATCGTGCTTACCTTAAAATGGATCATCCATATCGTTGACAAAAAACACATTTCAATGGTCAAGAAGAGAATCATGAAGCGCCATTGCTAATAATAGGTGATTACATTGTTGAGAATGGACAAAAAAGAATGTCATTTATTGAAAATGATGGGATTGCTGGAAATAAATATGATCCATGCAATGAAAGCGGTGTAAAAGTGTTGTGCATATTGTATGAGTTTCCATACTTTAAGGATATAGCCATTAGGCATACTATTGACTTTATGCATACTAAGAAAAATATAGCTTATGCTATTATAGAAACTCTTTTTGGTGCTCTTGATACTATTTCATCACGTGAAGACTTTTGAGAAATAAAGATTCGTCGAAATATTTGGGTTGAAAAATATGATAATGAAAAATATAGAAAATCTAGTGCTCCTTATGTCTGGACAAAGGAACAATGTGCACAATTCTTACAGTTCATGTCTCAGACTCGCTTTCCCACTAGATATGTAAGTAGCAGCATCAAAAGCCAAACTGACATTAATAGCTTAATAGGCCTCAAGACCCATGACTATCATGTCATAAACGAGAATATTTTATGTATTGTGGTAAATAAATCACGTTTGGCAAAGGGGCCAAGATTGGAAATTATAAGGTTGGGCCTAATATTAAAGAGAATGAGTTTACATGTATTAGATCCTTCAAACTTTGATAGTTTGAGGGAGGAGGTTGTTGAAGTCCTTTGTCTATTGGAACAATAATTTCCACCAGCAATCTTTAACATTTCTATGCATCTTTTAATACATCTAGAATATGAACTAGAGCATTGTGGCCCAGTAAGAACGAGATATTCAATGAAAGAGGCCATGGAATTTTGCATAGAATATATGAAGGATTTTAAAAATTTCAATCAACGTGTATGGGATGATGATGAAGATGAGAGAGTTGCAGGTGAAGTATTAGAAGGAAATGGATGTCGCTTCAAGCTATCATATCAAGAAAGAAGTGCAATACATGCCTTTATTCTTCAAAACACATCTTCGTTCGATAAGTGGCACGGGTAAAAAACAATTACACAATAATTTATTTACACATTTATATTATTAATCTTACTATTTGTACGTCATTATTCTATGTAGAAAATATGAAGAAGAGAATCAAACTTGGATGAAACATTGACCTCAAAGGCACAAATGTCATGATTTGATTGGAGCTGATTCTTTTCTAAAATTTGAAGAATGGATTGCTAATGCAATCAGTGATGTAAAAGAAGAAGGTCAAGATATAACAACAGAGGAAAGTGAGCTTTCACGACCTCTACATTTATGGGCTATGCGTTTTAGTGGAATGTGGGCCTATGGTAGTCATTTAAGAGTGGAAGAAAAAGATAAAGGAAAGACAAATTGTGATTGTGTTGTTAGTGCTGAATTTCTTCATAAAATTGAGAATAAATTTTATGTTGGATTCATCCAAGAAATTATTCAAGTGGATTTTTGTGAAAATGGTCTTATATTATTAAAATGTAAGTGGATCCGACCATCCGCAGTACAATTTGATGAGTATGGATTTGTATGTGCAAATACACGACAATTTTTATTAGAGACAAATGAGCCATATGTTTCTCCTCTTCAAATTAACCAATCATTTCTAATTAATGATGTAAGAAGCCCAGGTTGGTCATATGTCATTCAAATAGAGTCTCGTTCGAGATGAAAATTCATGGAAGTTGTTGATGTAATGCTTGATGGGAAATATGTTAATTTACAAGAAACATTCAAAGAAGTGGATGAAGACAATGAGGGACTATTTGAAGAAGAGATTTTGATTACCAATGAATAAATTGGGAGAGATAATGTATTGCATGTCACAAATGAGGATGAGAAAGAAAATCAAGTAGATGCAGACACGAGTGATCAGGATTCTGATCTTGCTGGAAATGCAAATGATTATTGATGAGCCTCATTTTATGATCAATGTAAGACTTTTATGTTGTTTTAAGACTGTTTTATGTTTTAAGCACATGGACCTTTAGACTAATACATGTTTCAAAGCTTTAATGTTGAACAAACTTGCTATATGAATGCAATATGAATATGTTTTCATATAAAAATGAGGATGCAATATGAATATGTTTTCATGTATAAATGTTGTATGCAATATGAATATGTATACCATCATTGCTTTACTTTGACAATGATCTTTTCTTGACAACTCCTCTGGACTATTTACTGCTTTTATATATGTTCTTTATCACTGTCATTGTTCTGGCATCCTTTATAAAATCCATCATTGAAGCATTGTTAAACATTGTTTCTATGTTTTCTTTTACACCTTTTTACTAAAATAGCATTGTCTTCCCTACATATGGCACTATCTTTAGCCCTATTTTGTAGTACTATTGTATACCATTTCCTTGTGAACTACTTTGGAATTGACTGCTCACTACCATGAAAGTATTTCTCATTGTTTTCTTCATTTCTTGGATCTTTCACCCACTGTGGAACTCGTTTCCTCACTAATATGGTCTTTCGTTCTCTATTCCTTCACTGTTTATAGCAACAGTATACAATCCTTGATGATTGATCACTATTTTTTGTCAATGCTCAAGGAATCAATATAGTGATTCCCCATTGCAATAGAAGAATTTCCTCATTATATCCCCACTATTTTGGCATTACATGCTACTCACATCCTTTGTTGTCTGCACATTCTTTTTAAGAGTGATCACTATTATCAACATTTGTGCTTTTGACTTTATGCACTATAAATCACTGTCTCATATGTATCTTTATATATTGTAAGGTCATTGCTTTTTTTTTCTTTGATCAAATGTTATTCACTATTTTGCATATATCTTGAAGTTCACTGCTTTTTGACTACTTAGTCCTCAAATCATGGTGTTCCTTGCTTGTAACTCACTTTCCACTCCAACATATTTGTTCTTTTTCATGAAATCTACCCCTTCATGAATGTATCTAGATGTTATGAACAAATTATTACATAATAGAATAACAAAAGTAAGAATCACCAAATACCATAGACATTTCTTAGTTATGGTACTATCACCTAAGAAAAGCATTGGTTTAGTTGTACAAAATGGTTGCCATGCTACAAGTTCATGTCTAGTTAAAATTTGGTAATACAGACTTTTTTATTGAACCATGAATGAAAACATTATTCCTAGAGATTTGATGGATTGATTCAAATACATTGCTAAGTTTTTTATGCAAATGGCATTTCTACAGGGCACCATAATTTAATATCCATTGACCGAAATACCCACAACATCTAATGAAAGTTGTTGTTTGCAGTGCTTTAGACTTTGTACATGTTTTAAAGACTGTTCATTAAAAATGAGACCTCATAAACTTGTATTTATGCAATTTCTATTACGGATAATTATCTCCATATCAAGTTGCTAATTTATACTGTAAGGAAAATTAGATGCGGAAATTTTTTTTCCTAATGTCAATACCATAGGAAAGAAAGCAAATACACTTTAAAATTTCCACTTACAGTCTAATTAAGATGCACTATGAAGCAGATAATAGAAACAAAGTATTTGACAATCACACATGAACACCAGATATATGTGGGAAAACCCTTACGGGAGAAAAACCCACCACACCAAGAGAAGTCACTTTGTATTATAGTAATAATGATTACATACAAGTTTCAGACTTATCTTTTTGATGTCTGTATACAACAACATTCACCATGAAAAATCTCAAGAACCTTCAAGTTATAGTTTCAACAAAATAGAATACATTTACTGATACAATCACTCAACAATTTGTCGATCCAACCAATAGAACACAATCTGCAATCACAGAGTATAACCTCGTAGACCCATGTTCGTCGAGCTCCCTCACAGAACCGTCACAATGAACTATCTTCCAACTATTCAGATTTGACTTCTCCAATTGGTCCATGAGACTCCACATAGGACAGTCAAAAGAATTCACACTGAGTTGGTATCTCGGTGAGACACTAATAGTGTCTCGCCAATGCCACATAGACTTCACATTGACATCGCCAAGAGTTACCGTAGTTGCCAAGATGTTTCACTGAGCCCAAAGAGCTATCACTCAATTTTTTCCATTTCACCAAATCATATTACTTTCACTGAGACGTCATACTGAAGCCTCAAAGTCACACAGTAGTGAGTTTTCCATTCAACAAGACTATCACTCTCGCCAGGACCTCATGCCGAGTCACCAAAGGTTATACCAAATTCATTTGTCATACCGAGCTCCAAAGAATAGTCGGCAAGACTTAACACCTTCGCTGAGAGTTCTTATCAAACACATATTTATTACACCAATGACCACCGTTCGCCAAGACCTATGCCGAAGAACCCTCATCATCGACGAGACTTACATCATTCACCAGGACTTCTTCCCGAACCATTTGGGTTACCACGATAGCCATCGGCTATCGGCAAGACATCCATCAGTTGCTAAGATATCTCCCCGAGATCCTTTGTGTTACGCTGAACACCGAATGGTTAGCAAGACTTAACACTCTCACCAAGACCTTTCCCTAGTTGCTTTGAGTTATTCCGATGAACGTTTGGATGTGTCCCTGTCAGTGTGACCTTCATTGTTCACTAAGACTTCTCACCAAATAGACATAGGTTATCCTGAATCCCATGGTCATCATGAGTCTCTCCGATTTATGATTGAATGGCCTGTCAGCCAAAGAACTCCATGTGATACGAGGTCATAGTGAATACACTATGTCACAGCGAAGGCTCCAAAGTGTAACCATTTGGTGAGACAAAAGCTAGGTCACAATGACCTATTCAAAACATGATGATACAAACTACTTGTCGGCCAAACATGAGAGCTATCACACCGACTTGGCTCCTAAAGAGGTTTCGGCCTGTATTGATTGAGGCATACATTTCCAACAATCTCCCACTTGACGAAGATCATACAGGCACCTCCAGAGCACAATATAACTTACTAAAAATCATGGGCACTAAGGCCCATTGAATTGGCACACCACCTAAACTTGTCTATGCTCACTAGCTTCATCAATGAATCTACAAAAACATTCTCCAAAGTATCCACCTTTTCCAAACTAACCTTTCCATCCTCAACCATATCTCGTACAAAGTGATACTGCACATCAATATGTTTCGTCCTGGCATGGAAAGTTGGATTCTTTGCCAAAAAAATTGCACTATGACTGTCATAGAAAATTGTTATTTCTCCTACATCAAAACCAATGTTAGAACAAAAATGTTTCAACCATACTGCTTCTTTACAAGCATGAGTAGTTGCCATGTATTCAGCCTTTGTCATGGACAAAGCGACTACAGCATGCCGCTTGCTCATCCAACTCACTGCACCACCATTCATCATGAAAATGTATCCACTGGTGGACCTCCGACTGTCAATGTCCCCTTCCCAATTAGAATCCACATAGCCTCGAATACTGAGAGTCCTCTGTGATTCAACCGAATTCCTATGGTAACACAAAGCAAAATCTGAAGTGCCCTTCAAATATTTGAAAACTCTTTTCACAGCATCCCAATGTGTTCTTCCTGGATTAGCCATAAATCGACTAAGTACTCCCACTACTTGGGCAATGTCTGGCCTTGTACAGACCATTGCATACATGAGACTGCCAACCACACTAGCATAGGGTACACTGGTCATGTCCTCTATCTCAGTAGGAGATTTTGGAAAGTCCTTAATAGAGATCTTTGTTACCTACAAGACTGGAACCACTAGTTTTTTGCAATCATTCATACAAAATCTCTCAAGAACAGTCCTGACATACTTACTCTGACTGAGCCAAAGATTTCTATTCTTCCTGTCCCTGGTTATCTCCATCCCCAAAATATACCTTGCTACACCAAGATCCTTCATTTCAAACTTAGTAGACAACTGAGACTTAAGATCAGAAATCATTAGCTTACTATTGCCTATGAACAACATATCATTAAGATAGAGAGCAATAACAAGAATTTGATCACTTTCAGCTTTATAATATACACAGACTTGATCAAATTTTGATCTCACAAATCCCAAAGACAATACAAAAGTATCAAATTTCTGGAACCACATTCTAGGTGACTGCTTTAACCCATACAGAGACTTGTTTAATTTGCATACTAGTTTTTCTTTACCTTTTTCAACAAAGTGCTCAAGCTAGGACATATAGATTTCTTCTTCAAGATCACCATGAAGAAGTGTTGTCTTCACATCCATCTATTCAACCTCTAAGTCATATGCTGCTGCAAGTGACAAAAGAAATCTAATGGATGTCAGCTTAGCTATAAGTGAAAATATTTCCCCATAGTCAATTCCCTCTACCTGGGAATAACCCTTTGCAACCAGTCTTGCCTTGTACTTTTCTACACTGCCATCCAGACCAATCTTTTTCTTAAATACCCATTTGTAGCCCACAGGTTTTCTGCCTTTAGGCAAGGGCACCAGACTCCAGGTATCATTCTTTTCTAATGATGCCATCTCTTCTTCCATGGCTTCCAACCAAGAATATGAATAAAACATTTTAAATGCCTCTTTTAAAGTCCTAGGCTCATCAGTGCTAGAAATTAAAGCATAGGCACAAGTAGAATCAATCAATGAGAACCCATACCTATCTAGTTGTTTCCTTTCTCGGGTTGACCTCCTCACTAGCTGAGGCTGAGGTTGTTCTTCTTCTTCTGAACTTTTAGAACTCTTGAGCTCTCCTCAGTTTTAGGTTCATTTTGAATTCTCAATTCCTCTTTCTCTGGAGTAGGAGAAATTATTGCTACATCCTTATTGTTTTCAGACTTTGTCTCTGACTACAGATCCAAGGTGGAAGGTTTCAGCTCACAAAATATTACACTTCTTCTATATACAACCTTTTCTATTTCAAGATTCCAAAGCTTGTATCCTTTTATAACAACACTATAGCCAATAAAAATACACTTGACAGCCTTGTTCTCCAATTTAGATCTTTTTACATGAAACATATGCATATGCCTCACAACCAAAGACTCGAATATGTCTAAGAGAGGGATTCTTACTAGACCACACTTCCAAGGGTGTTTTCTCAACAAGACTAGAATTTGGAGAATGATTAATTAAATAACATGCAGTAGATATAGCCTCAGCCCAGAACTTCTCCTCCAAGCTAGCACTATTCAACATACTTCATGCTCTCTCCATCACTATCCTATTGAACCTTTCTACAACTCCATTCTATTGTGGAGTATAAGGTGTAGTCTTATGTCTTTTAATCCCATGGTCTTTACAGTATCTTTCAAATTCCTCCGAACAAAATTCACCGCCATTATTAGTCCTTAAGAATTTTATTTTTCTACCAGTTTTATTTTCAACAAGATTTTTAAATTCTTTAAACTGACTGAATACTTCTGATTTACTTTTCAGAAAATAAACAAATGCTCTTCTTGAATAATCATCAATGAACGACACATAGTATCTTGACTTAGACAAAGAAGGAACATCCACTGGACCAAACACATCCGAATGAATATAATCTAGAAAACTAGAAGATTTATGAGGACTAGAATAAAATGAAACACAGTGCTGCTTTCCATATATACAGTGTTCACAAAATTCAAATTCAAGATTACAATCTTCAAGCCCCTCAACCAGGTTTTTGTTCTTCAAGGTTTTTAAACCTTTTTCTCCTATGTGGCCTAACTTATGATGCCAGAGCATAGTCTTCTCTGCTGAAAGTTTTACTTCCATAGAGTTTACATAATTAGGGATAGTTCCCTCTTTACCTCCATGAGCAACTTTCAGTGACTTTCTAGAGACACTATTACATTGAACAACATGTGCATCCAGCTTGTACAGGGTACCAATTTGAGCACCTCTAGCCAGTACCATTGAACCTCTAGTCATCTTGTAGCCATTCCCAGAAAATGTGACTTGTACTCCAATATCATTCAGCTTATTGACAGACAGTAGTTTCCGAGCCAGACCTAGTATGTGCATTACATCATTGATTCCCTTCACTCTGCCATCGGGGAATTATATTCTAACTCTTCCATGACCAACAATTTCCAAAGTTGAATCACTTGCCAAGTACACCTTTCCACCATCGTATTCTTCATACTTTGTGAACCATTTTCTATGAGATGTCATGTGGAAAGATGCTCCAGAATCAATCAGCCAGACATCATCTGATGCCTGTGTAGCCAAGGCTGCAATGAAGGTGTCTAAATCAGCTTCAGAAGAATCATTATCGGAAGAATTCTTCTTCTTCTTTTTCTCCTCTTTACAATCCTTTCAGACATGACCAGGTTGCCCACAGTTCCAATACTTCACCTTGGACTTCTTTCCAAGAGACTTTGATCTCCCCTCTAATTTCAATTTGGACTTCTTGTCCTTCTTCTTGCCTTTCTCTTTCGGTCTTCCTCTAACAACAAGAGCTTCCTTCACCATCTCAGAAGATTTCCTTCTCATCTCTTCTGACAACAAAGATGCAACAACATCTTCCATCTTGAAATTCAATGTTGTACTCCCAATAGCCATCACCAGATGATCCCATGAGTCTGGCAAAGAACATAGTAGAAGCATACAATGATCCTCTTCTTCAGTCTTCACACCAATAGATGTCAATTGAGCAATCAACATATTAAATGCATTCAAATAATTAGCTACAGACCCACCTTCCTGCATTCTCAAACTATATAGCTTCTTCCTCAGGACCAATTTATTCACCAAGGACTTCCCCTGATAAATAGACGCCAGTCTCTTCCACAAGGTAGATGCAGTTTTCTCCTTATGCACATTCAGAAGCACTGAGTCTGCCAAACAGAGCCTTATTAGCCCCTTAGACTTCCTATCTACAAGGTCCCAATCTTCTTGCTTCATGCCTGTAGGTTTCACTCTAGACACAACAATCCAAAGATCATGATCCACCAAGAGATCCTCCATCTTGAGTTTCCACAACTCAAAGTTACTGCCATTGAATTTCTCTATTTCAATCTTCCTAGAAGTGCTAGCCATCTCAACCTATAATCATAAATAACAAACTCTACAAGACTCCCACTGAACATAATTGACACAAAAAACCCAATGTACCAACAAGGATAACACAAATGGCTAGGCTCTGATACCACTTGTAAGGAAAATTAGATGCGGAAAATAATTTTCCTAACATCAATACCACAGGAAAGAATGCAAATACACTTTAAAATTTCCACTTATAGTCCAATTAAGATGCACTATGAAGCAGATAACAGAAATAGAGTATTTGACAATCACACATGAACACCAGATATATGTGGGAAAACCCTTACGGGAGAAAAACCCACCACACCAAGAGAAGTCACTTTGTATTACAGTAATAATGATTACATAAAAGTTTCATACTTATCTTTCTAATGCATGTATACAGCAGCATTCACCATGAACAATCTCAGGAACCTTCAAGTTAAAGTTTCAATAGAATATAATACATTTACTGATACAATCACTCAACAATCCATCGATCCAACCAATAGAACACAATCTGCAATTGCAGAGTATAACCTTGTAGATCCATGTCCGTTGAGCTCCCTCACAGAACCATCACAATGAACTATCTTCCAACTGTTCAGATTCGACTTCTCCTATTGGTCCATGAGACTCCACATAGGACAGTCAAAAGAATTCACACTGAGTTGGCATCTCGGTGAGACACTAACAATGTCTCACCGATGCCACATAGACTTCATATCGACATCACCAAGAGTTACCATAGTCGCTTAGCTGTTTCACTGAGCCCAGAGAGCTATCACTTAGTTTTCACCATGTCGCCAAAACATATCACTTTTGCTGAGATGTCATACCGAAGCCTCAAAGTCACACAGCCATGATTTTTCCATTCAGCAAGACTATTGCTCTCGCCAGGACCTCATGCTGAGTCACCAAAGGTTATACCGAAGTCATTGGTCATACCGAGCTCTAAAGAATAGTAGGAAAGACTTAACACCTTTTCTGAGAGTTCTTATCGAACACATATTTGTTACACTGATGACCACTATTTTCCAAGACCTATGCCGGAGAACCCTCATCATCGGTGAGACTTACATCGTTCACTGGGACTTCTTCCCAAACCATTTGGGTTACCCCGATAGCCATCGGCTATCAGCAAGACATCCATCAGTCACTAAGAGATCTCCCCAAGATCCTTTGTGTTTCACCGAACACCGAACGGTCAGCAAGACTTAACACTCTCACCAAGACCTTTCCCCAATTGCTTTGAGTTACTTTGATGAACATTTGGATGTGTCCCTATTGGCGTGACCTTCACTGTTCACTAAAACTTCTCAGCGAATAGACATAGGTTATCCCAAAGCCCATGGTCGTCATGAGTCTCCCCGATTTACAATTGAATGGCCTGTCGGCCAAAGAACTCCATGTGATACGAGGTCATAGCGAATACACTATGTCACAGTGAAGGCTCCATAGTGTAACCATTCGATGAGACAAAAGCTAGGTCACATCGACCTGTTCAAAATATGATGATACAAACTACTTGTCAGCCAGACATGAGAGCTATCACACCGACTTGGCTCCTAAAGAGGTTTCATTCTGTATTGATTGAGGCATACATTTCCAACATATACATTATTGTTTTTGTGGACATCAAGAAATGAAGAAAAATAATTTAAGGCGCAAATTAGATGATAGTGATCACAATGTTGAAATTCTAGTGACAAATTATGAGCACTTTCCTAAAGAACATGTGGCCAAGAATAATGAATATTTATCATGTCTTGGTTTGATGTCAAATAGGCAAGTTGTAAATCCACTAAGTAGTAAATTATTTGTTTAATACTGATTAATGAAATTTTATAGGAAAGAGCTTTATGTATATAAGATATGATATGATATTTTTTTTTGTTTTATAGGCAAGAAAAAGAGAGTAGAGAAAATGTAGAGAAAAAATAAAAAGAAAGTAAAGATACAGTGTTTTTAGCTCGTAGAAGCCAACGCTTTTGTGATTCAACAAATGAAGTTGGTGAAAAAAATAGTTGTGATGAAGTGAAATCTGTGGAGACCACTACTAATCTACCTACTCATGCCACATGTGATGTGGCCAAGGAGCATGAAGTTTTGGTTAATCAAATTCATGAAGAGAGTTTGTTTGCATCTGATGTGCCTGAGAGTGCACTTGTTGCATCTACAACTTTTGAAGGAATTAGTGGATCAGCAAGAAATATTTGTAGTGGTGAAACAGAAGATGTGCCTGCTTATGTTAAAAGATAGAGATTGATTTAAGATTTATATAGATCTATAGAGAGGAACACAAAAGAAAGAATATTAGAAGGGAAGAAGCCATTCTTGGTTGAGGTATCAAGAGATGGTGAACCCATTGGGAAAAATGTTGCAAGGTGGGCCTCTGAGTTGGGCATAAGATGCAGGGCCCATTTGGATATCTGCAAATCAAATTTTGCAGAGAAAGATCCACAAAATTTGGAATATGCTATACAAAAAATGGAAAATGCCTTTGACACTGTTGGTGGAAAAATCTCTAGAAAATATTACAAGCACAAGATGAGACTTCTGATGAAAAATTTTAGATACAATTGTAGAAAAACAATCATGGAGGGAAAAGAGATATTAAACTCCACTCTATCTCCCAAACAGTGGGAGGAATTGAAATAAAGTATGCGTTTCGAAGAATATTTGACAAAGAGTAATAGAGGAAAGAGAGCAAGAGATAATGTGAGGAATTAATATACATTTGGCCGAGGCAGGTTGCAGGCCAAAATGGACAAATGTGGAGTAAGTGTATGGATTTTTGGTTCAGTTTACATTGTGTTATTTATTTCAATTTTTTATTGAACTGACTATATGTTGAAATTGACATTGTATTTTAGGTGGAAAACAATAATAGAGAAGCAAGTGTAGAAGATGTTGTCAATTATATGGCATCACTAGATCATACTAAATCTAGTACTAGTATCAAGAGGAAATCTAGTTCATACTAGTATCAAGAGGAAATCTAGTTCATCAATAGAGATTTCACAACCATCTGTTGAATGCCCAGTAAGAGCCTCTCCAAATCGTGTCAACTCAAATGAAGACTACCAACATATAATAAGTTGCTTAAACTATCTCACTGAGAAAGTTTCATAGTTGGCTAGCTCTATTAAGCCTATAGTTTCTACATGGAATGACCATAATTCCATGGGTTCATATCACTATCCCTCAATATTTTGATTCTCAACTATATCATCTTTATATTGTATTCTAAAGATGTCTACAAATTTCATAAATGTTTTCCACAACATGCCTTTATAAAATTACTCTCATGATCTCCAGGTAAAGTATTACGATCATATATAGAATAGTGAATCTATGAAATTTTACCTTTTTTTTCATTGAAATCCATTGTGACTTTCCTAAATGTTGTGACTGTGAGTTTTATGAAAAAATAACTATGAGATCAATGAATGATCTATTAGGTCTCAGAAGTGCATGTTTTTAAACCATAAGGGGGTGCCAATCCCTTAATACACCTTTTCCCATGAACAAAGTAAACAAGACTAATTCCCCTAATATATATTAATTCCTGATAATCCATGGTTATATCAGGCCATCGGGGGAATGCAAACATTCATTCCACTGATGTTCATGTGTTAAAACGATGTGCTTTCTTTTGTTGACTCTATCGGTCTATTGAGGAGGATGCCTTAGGAGTTAGCCTAATAGGGTATTGTTACACTGATACTAGGTTATTAACTGCTTTCATCAGGGGAATGCAAACATTCATTCCACTGATCTTCATGTGTTACAACAATGTGCTTTCTTTTGCTGATTCTATCGGTCTATTAGGGAGGACACCTTAGGAGTCAGCCTGATAGGGTATTGTTACACCGATACTAGGTTATTAACTGCTTTCATCGAGGGAATGCAAACATTCATTATATCAAGCCATTGGGGGAATGAAAACATTTTTTCCATCGATGTTCATGTGTTACAATGATTTGCTTTCTTTTGTTGACTCTATCATTCTATCAGGGAGGACGCCTTAGGAGTCAGCCTGATAGGGTATTGTTACACCGATACAAAGTTATTAACTATTTTCATTGGGCCATTGGCAAGGATATGATGGGGGCTCTGACGATGAGGCATTGTTAGGGCAATAGTGCTAATTTTTATTTAGGAATGGGGAAAGATTATGAAGTCTCAAACTCATTTATGGGTGTGACAATTTGGCAATGTGGGCCACATAAGCAAAAATCTACAAAAAATACCGATTAATCCAAATTTTTAAAAAATCTGTAGGCTTTTAGCCAAGCATCCATAGCTTGTTTGAAAACACTTTTTTTAGGCTTTTAGCCATAGCAGCAAGGCAACGAGCTATTTGATAAAATTCTTTGATAGACATGTATGAAAAATGTGTTAGCATAGACAAGGTAGTGAACTCTTTGAAAAAATGCCTCAAAGAAATGAGGTCTCATGATGATGGAATGCCATGACAATCAAAAGAAATTTTATTTTCATGGCATTCCATCACCATGAAACCTCATTTCTTTGAGGCATTTTTTCAAAGAGTTCACCGCTTTGTCTATGCTATTGCTTACTATTATTCTTTTGATAGATTTTCTCCAAGCATCCATAGCTTGTTTGAAAGAAATTGTTTTAGGTTTTTAACCATAGCAACAAGGCAGTGAATTGTTTGACAAAATTCTCTGGTAGACATGTATGAAAAATGTGGTAGCATAGACAAGGCAGTGAACTATTTGAAAAAATGCCTCAAAGAAATGTGGCCTCATAGAATGCCATGACAAGAAAATGCAATTGGCAGCTACTCCTAGTTATTAGTTATACAATGTGAAGTAATTGCATAACTCCTTAGGTTGACTTTGTAAAAGCTATATTGTAATTAAAATTTTCTCATCTATCGACATCTAGTTATTAGTTATGCAATGTGAATTAATGCTTTGAGTTTGAAAAATGTGCATCGTAATGTAATCAATGATATGAATATAAACTACATAAATCTATTTTTTACATTTCATTAGTTAAACTCTTTATTGTATTTTCTCTCTATATCTCTATGCTATGGAAATGCCTTTCAATTTCAAAAAAATAGTGTTTATCTCTTGTTGGATCTGTTTGATGGTGATGTTGTGGGCATTGGGTGGATTCACTCCCTATCTATTGTACATGGAGTCAACTTGAAAGGAACAAGAGATGCAAATGTAAACATTTTAAAGGTCACAAGTAACATACCCCTTGTTTATGAAGACAAAATAGATGGAGTTGTTCATCTGAAAGAGAAAGAGGGAACCTTCACATGGTGGCCACTAAAATATTTGCAAAAAATGATATAGTTGAACATGTTTATCATGTACTAGTTAATGTTAGACATCTTGGCTCACTGCTTTATGCAGTATTTTGAATGTGTTGTTCAGAGATCTTAATTATCATGGTTTATTTGAAAGAGTTGGAAACTCTTAGATAACTTTGACATTTTTCATTATATTTACATATATACTCTTAGACAGCTTTGACATCTTGTAACTTGATATATATATATATATATATATATATTTTCATTAAATTTTTATTACAGATTACCTTTATTTATCATGATGTTGAATCAATCTTTTAATTCTAGGATGTTGTAGCTTGTTTGCATATGTAATATTTTTATTTGCTTTTATGTTTTAGTTCAAGTTTAATATTATGTCAGTTTTACATTATAAAATTTATGGTATTTAATAAATTATTCATTTCATGACTATATTTACTACCAATTAATGGAAACCAGTAAATAAAAATGACTAAATATATGTCTAAAGTAATGAATAAATTAATGACTAAAGTAATGACTAAATTAATTACTAATTATATGACTAAATTAATGACTAAATAAATCACTACCATGACTAAACAAATGACTAAATCAATGACCAAATCAATGACCAAATTAATGACTAAAATCAATGACTAAATAAATGACTAAAATTGTTTAGTCATAAATTTAGTGGCGTTATAAATGACTACAAATAAACCACTAATAGTCACATGACTAAATTTAGTCATTTATATGCAATTTTTTAGTGGTTTAAATTTAGTCATATATTGTTGTTTGTGTACTAGTGGTACCTAGGGAGGTCATTTTGAATAAATTGTTGACTATTTCATATGCTTTGGTCTAAAATGTTCTAAACTTCTAAACTAAATTCCAATGAGGTTTCCATATGTTAGGTATGAATAAGGATTATCCTATCTATTTGCAAAGTCAAAGTTCATCACATTAGATACAACTCCATCTTGGTTATCAATACCTTGATGCATCATGCCTATGCTTTATATAAAAAATAAGGAATAAAATGATGAAGTATTCCAATCCATGAAACAAGAAAATCATCACTCTCTCATCATCATATCTAATTGCAATGTAGAAAATTCTACTCCTTTCTAGGTGAAAGTACAATTTCACACTTAGTTTGGACCCATTTTAGTGACTATACATTTATGCATTTTTAAACCTCATTAATTGGGCATTTTTAGTGACCATACATTTATTTTGCATCCCAAGGCCTATTTTATTTATTTCATGACACTATACCCCACATTGAATAAATGTTATTCATCAACTTAATGCCTCTTGATAAATTAGGTCTTGAGCTTTTAAGTTAGAATGCATTTTCCCATGGGAAAATGGGTCCCCTTTAAGTTCACAAACTCAAATTTAAACATTTTTTTGGTGGCATTTTTGTTGGAAATATATGCCTCAATCATCACAAGTTGTAACCTCTATTGGAGTCAAGTCGATGTGACACATTCTATGTCTAGCTGACTAGCAGCTTTGAAGCATTGTGTTTTGTCCAGGTCGCTGTGACCTTGTAGAAGTCTTACCGAATGAACTATCACTGTGACATATTGCATTCGGTGTGACATATTACCACGTGGAGATCTCTGGACAATAGGCCATTCAATCTAGCATCAAGGAGACTTGGCTAAGAAGGATACTATCGGTAAGAAGTCTTACCGATGTGAGAATGTCTCACCAATAGCATATAGCTATCGGGGTAACACATGGGGCTCGGTGAGAAGTCTTAGCCAGAGTGGAATGTCTTGCCGATAGCATTCACTTGGTGTCTTCAGGGTAACTCAGAGGTTTCGTAATAAACTCGTGGTGACAGTTGCTTTGTCTCACCGATGGTGTACACTCGGGGTAGTACAAAAGATCTCGTTGTGAAGTCTTGCCGACTGTTTGGTATGACTTAAAGTTTTCGAAGTAACATCTCAGCAATAGCGGTAGAGCCTTGCCAACTACTGTTTACTTCGGAGTAACTTTGAACCTTTGGTGGGATGTCTCAGTGATATTGAAAAGTCACATCGACTGTTGGATGCTTTGGTGCAACATAAGGAACCTCGGTATGATCTCCTAGTGAAAGCGGTATGTCTTGTCGAATATTGAACATTTTGGTATAACCCTTAATGACTCGATATGATGTCTAGGTGAAAGCGATGAGTCTTGGCGATAGCGATACATGTGGTGAACATCGGTATGAGGTCCTGGCAACATAAGGAAGTCTTAGGGATAGTCTCCTGAACTCGGTGTAACACAAGAAGGCTCGTTGGGATGTCTTGGCGAGAGCGATAGTCTTTCCAAAAGGAAAACTGAAGTTGATACAAGTTGTAAGCTCGGTGGAAACTCTTTCCAATGGAAACATCTCTAGACAATATCAATATGAAGATTTTGTGGCATCCGGGAGACACTATTAGTGTCTCACCGAGATGCCAACAAAGTTTGATTTCTTTTGATTGTGTGAAGACTATCTTGCATGGCTAGTATTCGACCAATATGAAAAGTCAAATGGGAACCGCTAGTAGTTGGACCGTTGTGGCAGTTCTGTGTGGATGCTTGATAGCCAAGAATGACATGAATAGATTATGGAATTCAGCAGAGGTTCGGTAGTTTCGATCAACAGTTGGATGCATAGTTTGAATTGTATCAATGGATGAATTCTATTCTATGAAGACTGAAACTTGTAGGTTCTTGTACAAAGATTGTTCATGGTGAATGCTATTGTAATATGACATTAGAAATATAAGTCTGATATTTGTATGTAATCTCCATTACTGTAATACAAAGTGATTTCTCTTGGTGTGGTGGGTTTTTCTCCTGTAAGGTTTTTTCCACGTATATCTGGTGTTCATATGTGTTTGTCAAATACTCTATTTCTATTATCTCTTTCATGTGCATCTTAATTTGACTGTAATTGTAAAATTTAAATGTGTCTCTACATTCTTCCCTGAGGTTTTGACATTAGGAGAATTTTTTCCCCATCTAATTTTCCTTACAAGTGATATCAGAGCCTGGCTAGTTGTGTTATCCTTGTGGGTACATTGGGAATTTTGTGTCAATTTTTGTTCAATGGGAGTCCTATAGAAGTTTGTCAATTTCTAATTACAGATTGAGATGGCTAGCACGTCAGAAAAGGTTGAAATAGAGAAGTTCAATGGCAGCAATTTTGAGTTGTGGAAACTTAAAATGGAGGATCTCTTAGTGGATCGTGATCTTTGAATTGTTGTGTCTGGAGCGAAGCCTACAGGCATGAAGCAAGAAGATTGGGACCTTGCAGATAGAAAGTCTAAGGGGCTTATAAGGCTCTACTTGGTAGACTTCATTCTTCTCAATGTACATGAAGAGAAGACTGCATCCTTCTTGTGGAAGAGACTGGCATCTATTTATCAAGGGAAGTCTTTGGTTAATAAGTTGTTCCTAAGGAAGAAGCTGTACTCTTTGAAAATGCAAGATGGAGGGTATGTAGCTGATCATTTGAACACATTTAACATGTTGATTGCAAAGTTAACATCTATTGGTGTGAAGACTAAAGAAGAGGATCACTGTATACTTCTATTGTGTTCTTTGCCAAACTCTTGGGATCATCTAGTGATGGCTATTGGGAGTACAACATCTAGTTTCAAGATGGAAGATGTTGCATCTTTGCTATCAGAAGAGATGAGAAGGAAATCTTCTAAGATGGCAAAGGAGGCCCTTGCTGTTAGAGGAAGGTCGAAAGAGAAAGGAAAGAAGAAGGACAAGAAATCTAAATCAAAATTAGAGGGGAGATCAAAGTCTCCTGGCAAGAAGTCCAAGGTAAAGTGTTGGAACTGTGGGCAACCTGGTCATGTCTGAAAGGATTGTAAAGAGGAGAAGAAGAAGAAGAAGAAGTATTCTTCCAACAATGATTCTTCTCACAGTGATGGAGATGCCTTCATTGCATCCTTGGCTACACAGACATCAGATGATGTCTGGTTGATTGATTATGGAGCATCTTTCCACATGACATCTCATAGAGACTGGTTCACGAAGTATGAAGAATACGATGGTGGAAAGGTGTACTTGGAAAGTGATTCAACTTTGGAGATATTTGGTTGTGGAAGAGTCAGAATCCAATTACCTGATGGTGGAGTAAAGGGAATCAATAATGTAATGCATATACCAGGTCTGGCTCAAAACTTACTTTCTGTAAGTATGCTTAATGATATTGGAGTGCAAGTCATGTTCTCTAGAAAAGGCCACAAGATTACTAGAGGCTCTTAATGATATTGGAGTGCAAGTCATGTTCTCTAGAAATGGCCGCAAGATGACTAGAGGCTCTATGGTGCCGGCTAGAGGTGCTCGAATTGGTACCCTGTACAAGCTAGATGCACAGGCTGTTCAATGTAACAGTGTCTTTGTAAAGTCACAAAAAACTACTCATGGAGAAAAGAATGTAAATATCCCTAATTATGTAAACTCTATGGAAGTAAAACTTCCAGCAAAGAAGACTATGCTCTGGTATCATAGGCTAGGCCACATAAGAGAGAAAGGTTTAAAAACCTTGAAGAAAAAAACCTAGTTGAGGGGCTTGAAGACTGTAACCTTGAATTTGAATTATATGAGCATTATATACATGGAAAATAGCACCGTGTTTTGTTTTATTCCAGTCCTCATAAATCTTCTAATTTGCTAGATTACATTCATTCTGATGTATTTGGTCCAGTGAATGTCCCTTCTTTGTCTAAGTCAAGGTACTATGTATTGTTCATTGATGATTATTTGAGAAGAACATTCATTTATTTTTTGAAAAGTAAATAAGAAGTATTCAGTTAGTTTAAGGAATTTAAAAACCTTGTAGAAAATCAGACTAGAAGAAAAATTAAATACTTAAGGACTGATAATGGCGGTGAATTTTGTTTTGATGAATTTGAGAGGTATTGCAAAGACCATGTGATTAAAAGACATAAGACTACACTTTATACTCCACAATAGAATGGAGTTGCATAAAGGTTCAATAGGACAATGATGGAGAGAGCACAAAGTATGCTCAGTAGTGCTGGCTTGGAGGAGAACTTTTGGGTTGAGGCTGTATCTACTGCATGTTACCTAATTAATCATTCTCCAAATTTTGCTCTTGTTGAGAAAACACCTTTGGAAGCGTGTTTTGGTAAAAATCCCTCTTTAATACATATTTGTGTTTTTGGCTTTGAGGCATATGCTCATGTGTCGTATGAGAAAAGATCTGAGTTGGAGAACAAGGCTGTCAAATGTATTTTTATTGGCTATAGCGCTGGCATAAAAGGATACAAGCTTTGGAATCCTGATATAGAGAAGGTTGTATACATTAGAAGTGTAATCTTTCATGAGCTGAAACCTTCTAACTTGGATCTGTAGTCAGAGACAAAGTCATAAAACAATAAGGATGTAGTTGGAATTCCTCCTACACCAGATAAAGAGGAATTGAATATTCAAAATGTACCTGAAACTGAGGAGAGCTCGAGTAGTTCTGAAAGTTTTGAAGAAGAAGAACCTCAGCCTTAGCAAGTGAGGAGGTCAACCCATGAAAGAAAACAACCTGATATGTATGGGTTCTCTTTGATACATTCTACTTGTGCCTATGCTTTAATTTCAAGCACTGATGAGCCTAGGTCTGTAAAGGAGGAATTTAAAATGTATGATTCAGACTCTTGGTTGGAAGCCATGAACGAAGAGATGGCATCATTAGAAAAGAATGAAACTTGGAGTTTGGCGCCCTTGCCTAAAGGCAGAATGAACGAAGAGTCTGGATGGTAGTGTTGAAAAATATAAGGCAAGATTGGTTGCAAAGGGTTATTCCCAAGTAGAGGGAATTGATTATGGGGAAATTTTTTCTCCTATAGCTAAGCTGACATCTATCAGATTTCTTTTGTCACTTGTAGTAGCATATGACTTAGAGGTTGAATAGATGGATGTCAAGACAACATTTCTTCATGGTGATCTTGAAGAAGAAATCTATATGTCCTATCCTGAGCACTTTGTTGAGAAAGGAAAAGAGAAATTGGTTTGTAAATTAAAGAAGTCTATGTATGGGTTAAAGCAGTCACCTAGAATGTGGTACCAGAAATTTGATACTTTTGTATTGTCTTTGGGATTTGTGAGATCAAAATCTGATCATTGTGTCTATTATAAAGCTGAAAGTGATCAAGTACTTATTATTGCTCTCTATGTTGATGATATGTTGTTCATAGGCAATAGTAAGCTAATGATTTCTGATCTTAAGTCTTAGTTGTCTACTAAGTTTGAAATGAAAGATCTTGGTGCAGCAAGGTATATTCTAGGGATGGAAATAACTAGGGACAAGAATAGTATAAAACTTTGGCTTAGTCAGATTAAGTATATCGAGACTATTCTAGAGAGATTTTGCATGAATGATTGCAAGCAGTTAGTTGTTCTAGTCTTGCAGGAACGGCATCTGTTGAAGATTGTCCAAAATATCCTACTGAGATGGAGCACATGACCAGTGTACCCTATGCTAGTGCAGTAGGTAGCCTTATGTATGCAATGGTCTGTACAAGGCCATACATTTCCCAAGCAGTGGGAGTTCTTAGTCGGTTTATGGCTAATCCTGGAAGGACACATTGGGATGTTGTAAAGAGAGTTTTCAGATATTTGAAGGGCACTTAAGATTTTGCTTTGTGTTACCATGGGAACCTGGTTGAATCATAGAGGACTCTCAGTATTTGAGGCTATGTGGATTCTGATTGGGCAAGGGACATTGACAGCAGAAGGTCCACCAGTGGATATACTTTCATGATGAATGGTGGTGTAGTGAGTTGAATGAGTAAGCGGGAGGCTGTAGTCACTTTGTCCACTACAGAGGCTTAATACATGGCAGCTACACATGCTTGTAAAGAAGCAGTCTGGTTAAAAAATTTGTGTTCTAACATTGGTTTTGATGTAGGAAAAAAAACTATTTTTTGTGATAGTTAGAGTGCAATTTGCCTGGCAAAGAATCCTACTTTCCATGCCAGGATGAAACATATAGATGTACAGTACCAATTTGTACGAGATATGGTATAGGATGGAAAGGTTAGTTTGGAAAAGGTTGATACTCTGGAGAATGTTGCAGATGCATTGACGAAGCCAGTGAGCACAGACAAGTTCAGGTGTTGTGCCAGTTCAATGGGCCTTAGTGCCCATGATTTTTAGTAAGTTATGTTATGCTCTAGAGGTGCCTATGTGATCTTCATCAAGTGGGAGATTGTTGGAAATATATGTCTCAATCATCACAAGCTGTAACCTCTATTGGAGTAAAGTCGGTGTGACACATTATATGTCTGGCCGACTAGCAGCTTTAAAGCATTGTGTTTTGTACAAGTCGCTATGACCTTGCAGAAGTCTTACCAAATGAACTATCACTATGACATATTGCATTCGATGTGACATCTTACTACATGGAGATCTCTGGCCAACATGCCATTCAATCGGGCGTCGGGGAGACTTGGCCGAGAAGGATACTATTGGTAAGAAGTCTTACCGATGTGATAATGTCTCACCGATAGCATATAGCTATCGGGGTAACACATGGGGCTCGATAATAAGTCTCAACGAGAGTGGAATGTCTCGCCGATAGCATTCACTTGGTGTGTTCAGGGTAACTCAGAGGTTTCGTTATAAACTCTTGGCGATAGTTGCTTTGTCTCACTGACAGTGTACACTCGAGGTAGCAAAAAAGATCTCGTTGTGAGGTGTTAACGATGTAAAGAAGTTTTGCCGACTGTTCGGTATGACTTAAAGTTTTTGGAGTAAGGGTATGTGTAGAATCATCATGGAAAAAACAGTCCCTTAAGTGGCAAAATAATCAAAAAAATCAGAGTTAGGCAACTTGACATAAAAATTTGAATAAGTTATCTATATTATTTCAAAAATATGTAAGAATAGAATATATAGCAAATTGAATGTATTTTCTAAACTAATAGGTTTTTTTTTAAAAAAGAAATCTATTTGGTGAAAATTTGAAATTTCAATGTAGTGGTACTTAAATTTCAGGGAAAAAAATAAAGTAGGTGTTTGTCGACCACCCTAACTAATAAAATGATAATATTTTTTTATAAGATTTTCTATAAGTAATCCTATAGTATGAGAAGCATAGAATGTGACACATATTTTGGATTAAAAAAATGTGATACCGTTTGAAAGCTATAGATGTTTTCCAATCAGTCTATTGATTAGAACTTTAGTCATAATTTGAATAGAAAATGAATAATAATTACTTATTAAATTCAAAGTAACGCATAATTTATATTGGTGGAAAGCTGAGAATCTCCTTTAAAAGTCCTTTTTCATTTCATCAATTTTGGGTTAAAAAAAGGTCGTCAGCCACATACCCATCATATTGCCACTTTTTGGCCCATCATGATCCTGCACATACCCGTAACGTCTCATCGATAGTGGTAGAGTCTTGCTGACTACTGTTTACTTCAGAGTAACTTTGAACCTTTGGTGGGATGTCTAAGCTATAGCAAAAAGTCACATCGAATGTTGGATGCTTCGGTGCAACATAAGGAACCTCAGTATGATCTCCTAGCGAAAGTAGTATGTCTTGCCAAATGTTGAACGTTTCGGTATAATCCTTAATGACTCGATATGATGTCTAGGCGAGAGCGATGAGTCTTGGTGATAGCGATACATGTGGTGAACGTTGGTATGAGGTCCTAGTGACATAAGGAAGTCTTAGCGATAGTCTCCTAAACTCGGTGTAACACAAGAAGGCTCGTTGGGATGTCTTGGCGAGAGCGATAGTCTTGCCAAAAGGAAAACTGAAGTCGATACAAGTTGTAATCTTGGTGGAACCTCTTGCCGATGGAAACTTCTCTTGCCGATATCGATATGAAGTTTTTTTGGCATCGAGGAGACACTGTTAGTGTCTCACCGAGATGCCAACAAAGTTTGATTTCTTTTGACCATGTGAAGACTATCCTACGTGGCTGGTATTTGACCAATAGGAGAAGCCAAATGGGAACCGCTAGCAGTTGGACCATTGTGGCTGTTCTATGTGAAAGCTCGACAGCCAAGAACAACATGAATACATTCTATAATTCAATAGAGGTTCAATTGGTTTGATCAATAGTTGGATGAACTGTTCGAATTGTATTAGTGGATGAATTCTATTTTGTGAAGACTGAAACTTGTAGGTTCCTGTACAAAGATTGTTCATGGTGAATGCTGCTATAATATGACATCAGAAAGATAAGTCTGATATTTATATGTAATCTCCATTACTATAATACAAAGTGATTTCTCTTGGTGTGGTGGGTTTTTCTCCCGTAAGGGTTTTCCCACGTATATCTGGTGTTCATATGTGTTTGTCAAATACTCTATTTCTATTATCTCTTTCATGTGCATCTTAATTTGACTGTAATTGTAAAATTTAAATGTGTATCTACATTCTTCCTTGAGGTTTTGACGTTAGGAGAATTGTTTCCGCATCTAATTTTCCTTACAATTTCAAGTTGCTAAATTCAAATTATAAGTATCAAATTTTGAGATCTAATAAATAGGAAATTAGAAAGGAAGCCTATAAAACTAAGTATTTCAATCATTTTTCACTAGACAAGCAAGAGATTCACACGAGATCACAAGGATTTACATTCAAGAGCAAGGATAAATCAATCAAGCATTCAAAGTTGAAGTCTTGGAGAAAATTTCTATTTTTTTTGTAGGTCTTCAAGCTCATTTTTCCAACAAGCTCAAGCAGTCTCAAGGATTGATGATAGATGCATATGGAGAATCATGATAGATTCTAAGTTTTGGGATATGCACCAAGCCATTTAACCAAGCCTAATGACTTGTTTCCTAAGTGGTTTGATCTTCTATTATCATTCTACTTTCTACCTAAAGGAAGGTATATTCAGATTTGTGATCTATTAGGGTGATTTGATATCTCCCAAAGTAGATCTTTGTCACTATCTATTATTTCATTTAGGGATCCTATTCTAACACATTTGAGTAGGGTTTCCTTGCATTTAAGCTCTTGTAACCTTAGACACACTTAATATTAGGACTAGAACACACTTTCATGTTCTCGATTTGTACTTCTCATCAAGGTTTAAATACTAAACTAGGGGTTTGACCAAGGAAAACCCCATCCACCACCAAATAAAATTTTTATTTTGTAAACTTATCATAGATACAAATTTGGGAGCGAAGGTTTAGAGGTATAGGAAAGAAGTGCAAGTTTTAGACTCAGATCTCATATTTAGATTTTTCTAGAGTAGGATACTTGGACCCATTCACCCATGGGCGAATGAGTCCCTTACAGGCTAGTAGAAACAACATTTTATGACAAGTGCATAGTGTTATCCTTACCTATATCTCCCAAAATCTTTGTTGTTTCTCTCAGTTTTATGCTTAATCTACAAGATCCAAGTAGTAGCTTTCATTTTGGAGTTGATTTTACTATTTTTAACTTTTCTTCATAAAGTGTTGTTTGACCTTGACCCCTGTCCTTCAAGCATAAGGAAATTTGAAGATTCTCACATCAATTGGGTTGATTCACCTAAGGGTTGTTAATTAATTCATTGTGGGGATCTCATTTCCTATTGAATGTAGGAAGATAGGGTCCATTTCCACCCTGTTTTTCTTTATTTCATTTTGGTGAACTCGACCTTGTACAACAAAATTTTGAAAAATTGGAGTTCATTTCAACCCTAGATCTGAGTTTTGCACTAGTTTGCATTAGGTTTGTATTAGTTGGATTACATTTAGGGTTCTTTAAATTTTCATTAGTGAACATTGCATTTATGGTTAAATTTTCATGTTTTCTTGTTTACATCCTTTAAATTCATAGAAAATTAGAAAAATTGCATTAGATTTGCATTCATTTTGCATTGTACATGAATGAATATCATTATTAAATAATCTAAGTTCAAATTAAAGATCAATTTACATTCTAAAAATAGTAATTTATTTCATCATTTGACCTTATTTACACTTGCATTTGGACACCCTAATCTTGAAAAACATGTTATAGAAACCCTTGTTTGTAATCAGAAATAGAAAATACATAAAATAAACTCAGACCTTGGAAAATTCAATTTTAAAAACCCTAAGCAAGGACCATTCACCCATGGAATGGGTCCCTATACTAGTCTTTTAAATAAGTTTTTGGGTGACTTTTAGCCTCTATTTTACATTTATGTTGTTTTTAGATCTAAGAGTTGGTTTCCTAAAGTTGTCTATTTTTGAATTCAAGTTATTGCTTCTTTAGTTACATCTTGTAGCATTTTGGAAAACATTTCTTGCATATTTCAATTGAGGATAGTGTTCAATTTCTGTATTTTTCCTTTATTTTTAGAATCATTTCATAGCTTATATAGATTAGTTTACATTTTGCGATCATTAGAAGAAAAAAATTAAAAAACCAAAAAGATCAACCAAAACAAGGACAAATTGATAAAACCCTTGGAGAAAGCATGATCATTTGATCATGTCAAATATTTTTTTCCCAAGTTATCGCATCCCTCAAACTCTTTAGTACTAATGAATTTAACATGCTAGATGAAGCCCTTAATGATTTCATCTCACAAGGTTCATCCACTAAGGCTTGTAATAATAAACCAAAACAAAGAGATGTTAATTTAATCATACCCCAACTTATCCTTTATCCACCCTCACATTGGTGTATGATACCTCCAAGGTTTGCTTGTACTCAACAACTAGAAGACTTCACTCTGCCTTCCACCAAGAACCTTACAATTTCTAGGCTCTGTCCTGACTTAGATCACTAACTAAGCCTGCTCTAACTCTGTTTCAAGAGTTACCAACCTTGTGCTTAACCTTAGAGGATTCACCACCACTTGAAATTGCTAATCTCCTTTCAACACCTAGTAGAGTCTAGATGCTAACTTCGACATCATGCTTGAGCTACTTGCAGGGGAGTTGGAAACACTGATTTCATGCATTTCACATCCACTTGAAACCATCTTGGAGGTTCTTCAATCACCACTCCTACCGATCTCAAGAGTTTGCCTTTGAAGAGAGCTATTCCTTGTAGCCCTTACCAGTCAGTTTTTTGACTTTTTCTCTCAAACTTGTCAAACTACCTACCAATTAAAAAGCACTTCCTAACACCCTTTTCAGTCCTTTAAATCTTCCACAAGGTGTTAGACCTTTGTCCCATCCGTACGGTGGATTCCAACACTCTTGGAGAGAAGGGATAATTCACCTATCTTCTAGGGTTTCACTGGTTTTTGAATCAAAGCTGCCTCCAATGGATTGTTTGCTAGGTTGTGTGAATATTAACTAGCCCCACCTAGAACTGTATGGATTCCGTACAGTTCTTGCAACCCATGCTTGTACTCTTCAACTCTTCTCTTCCAAACTCCTAACCGGGCAGTTAACACTCGCCTAGGGTTTGGTAATACAAACTCTTGCTTGGCTCTTTGGTTTTCCTATCACTAAATATGTACAATGCACTAGCTTCCCTCCCATATTCAACCAATCTCAGCAGTATCCCATGGTCAGTGTCTATGGGGAAGCCATTTCAAATCTTTCTGCTCAAAACAGGAAAAACTAACACACTACAACCTAATCTATGAATTTGAAACAGTAAATCTACACTAAGCAACTTGAATAACAGATGAAAATTGCTCTATACTATCTAATAAACATAAACACAGTGCTAAATCAACATGCATAGTGCCTTCAAGTTCACTATTTTTCAAAATGCATGGGTAGATACAGAAAAATGCAGATTAATCTATCTTCATTCACACTAAAACTTGATTACAAAGTACTCTAACTGCTCTCTACGAGCCACACACTACTTTTGATGCCTTTTCCACCATTCAAGGGTAGTTGTTCAACCACTTACCCCTGATTTCAAGGGATCCAATCACTAAATTGCATGCAATTCCATAAATCTTGCCATGCAACTTTACAACAATATTTTGCAACTTCCATTATGCCATGATTGTGTCATGATCCTCAAACATAGGACCTCTAACACCTTGATATCGAACCCAACAGCTCTTGAACTATCCCATGGCATCTTCAAACAACAAGGATGTTGTGGTTACACATTTAAAGCTCATCCAAACTGTCCAAAGCTCATTAAAGCCAAAATTTAAAAACATGATTAAACTAGGATGACATCTATGCTAATGATTAATTCAACACACCCACTCAAGAACTTCTAAGGCCCAACCTTAACACACAAACATCCTGACTTGGCTAAGGTCAGTACAAGCCAAAAATTGTTCACAACAAATTTGGAGTTAAGCCAAGGTGCTCTTCCACCATCCTCCCTAAAACATACAAATTCAATCCATCCTTGGATTGAGCAAGTTAAGATCAATGCCCAACTTCTTGAACTCTGCCTCCTTGATCCACACTGCATCTGCATCAGGTTGTCCCTGCCTCTTGATCAAATGTTCTTTATATTCTTTGGTCTTAGTTTTCTTGTAGACCCTGTTATCGAAGATCTTATCAGCTTGTTTGACTATGACAGGGGGCAGTTTGATTTCTTCCACATCTTGACTGACTTCATGAAGGTTTTCATCCATGTTTGGTGGTGGTCCTCTGTAATGGACAAGGTCTGCAACATTGAAAATAGGGGACAGTCCACTGCCAACTGGCAATTACACCTTGAAAGCATTGTTGCCATACTTCTCCAAGATAGGACAGGGACCTATCCTTTTCATCTTCAACTTATGAGGAACTCCCTTCTGCAATCTAGCCTTGTTCAAATGGACCATAACTAAGTCTCCCACATTGAATTGGACTTCTCTCCTATGCTCATCCACCTTAGTCTTATGCTTCATTGTGTTTTCTGCCAAGGTTTTTCTGACTGTCTCATGAGTTTCTTGCATTGCATAGGAAAAGTCTTTAGCATATCTACTTCCCTTGACTCCATCCTTCAACTCTCTCAGCTCATAAACACCTCTAGGGTGCAGTCCATAAACAATTTCAAAGGTACTCTTCCTTGTGGATCTATTCACTGTGTCATTATAGGCATATTCAGCTTGCCCAATAATCTGATCCCATTGTTGACCATATTCCTTGGTCAAGCATCTTAGAAGTTTTCCAAGTGTCCTATTCACAACTTCGGTCTGACCATCAGTTTGGGGATGGTATGCAGATCCAAAGGACAAATTGGTGCCCATTCTTTGCCAAAGAGTCTTCCAAAAATGACTCATAAACTTGGTATCCCTATCTGATACAATGTTGATTGGTAAGCCATGAATCCGGACTATCTCTTTGAAGAAAAGAGAGGCTATTTGATTGGCATCATTGGTTGTTTTGTAGGGCACAAAGTGAGCCATCTTGCTGAATCTATCTACCACAACATAAACACTATCCATACCTTGCTTTTTCTTGGGTAAACCAACTACAAAGTCCATGCTCAAGCATTCCCATGGCCTAGAAGGGATAGGTAGTGGTTGGTATAGGCCTGCAATTGAAGAAGTGCCCTTGGCCTTTTGACATACCACACAACTCTCCACATACCTTCTAATATCTAAGTTCATTCTTGGCCAATAATAAAAACTTTGGACAAGCTCTTAAGTTTTGGTGATCCCAAAATGACCACTCAATGCACCATTATGTTTTTCTTGTATCAAGTTCTCCCTAATAGAACCTCTAGGAACACAAAGCTGATTTCCTTTAAACAATAAATCACTTTGCAAGGTATATTCAGCATATTTTCTATGGAAATGATTCTTGTACTCAAGACATACCTTATAAATATCTACAAAGTCTTCATCATCTACATATAGATCTTTGAAATGATCTATCCCAATGCTTTTCAACTGAATTTCCTAAATTGTGAGGACTCTTCTGCTTAATGCATTAGCCACCTTGTTGAGAGCTCCTTTCTTGTGCTTGATATTGAAGTTGTAAGCTTGCAAATACTCCACCCATTTCATGTGTCTGTGACTCAACTTCTCTTGTGAGTTCAGGAAACTGAGTGCTTGGTTGTCTGAGTACACAATGAATTCTTTGGGAAGCAAGTAGTGCCTCCACTTCCTTAAAGCCTGGACCAATGCATACATTTCAAGGTCATAAGAAGAATACTTCTTCTTGGCTTCACTTAACTTCTCTGAATGAAAAGCCACCGGTCTGCCCCTTGACTGAGAACAGCTCCAATAGCTACATTGCTTGCATCACATTCAATGGTGAATAGCTTCTCAAAGCTTGGCAACACCAAAACAGGTTGGGTAGCTATCTTTTCCTTCAGCAACTCAAAACTCTTGTTAGCTTTCTCATTCCATATAAACTTGGTTTTCATTCCTCCTTTAATGGTATCCAACATAGGAGCACAAATAGCACTAAACTATCTTATGAATTTTCTATAATACTGAGCAAGACCATGGAAGCTTCTTACCTCTGTTGCTGTCCTTGGAGTAGGCCAATTGAGGATGGCTTCCACTTTGCTGCTGTCCATCTTCAAGTTGCCATGTGATAGCACAAATCCAAGGTACACCAGCTTTGTTTTGATGAACTCACACTTTTCCAGATTGATCATCAGCTTCTCCTCCTGCAGCTTCTTGAAAATCAACTCAATATGTTGGAGGTGCTCTTCTCTTGTTCTACTATAGATTAGTATATCATCAAGATACACTACTACAAACTTGCCAATGTAGTCCTTGAGGATTTCATTCATGAGTCTCATGAATGTGGAGGGGGCATTAGACAAGCCAAATGGCATAACTAGCCACTCATAGAGACCCTCATTGGTTTTGAAGGCTGTTTTCCACTCATCACCCTCATGTATCCTAATTTGGTGATAACCACTCTTTAAATCTATCTTGGTATAGTACCTAGCTTCACCTAGACAATCCATGAGATCTTCAATCCTAGGGATAGGGAACCTATATCTGATGGTTATCTTGTTTATTGCCTTGGAATCAGTACAAAGCCTCCATTCTCCTCCTTTCTTAGGTGCTAAGACAGTGGGTACTGCACATGGACTAATGCTTTTCCTAATGAGACCTTGGTCAAGAAGTTCTTGAATCTGCCTAGCTATCTCCTCATTTTGTTGAGGTGTCATCTTATAAGCTACCTTGTTTGGAAGGGTGGCTCCTGGTATCAAGTCTATCCTATGACTTATGGCTCTTTTAGGAGGTAAGGTTGCTGGTTGACCACTACTTACAATACCTTCATAGGTCTGCAATAAGTCTTGTATCTCCTTGGGTAACTCTTGCTTTTCAGCTGCCTTCTCTTTGCTCACCTCTCTTGGCTTGATCATTACTGCATAGCCAACTCCTTCTCCTTCTTCCAAAGATTTTAAGAACTCCTTTTCACTAGCTATGAGCAGTTTAGAACCTATTGTCTACACCTCTGTATCTTCTAACAAAGACTGAATCTTGAAGGTTACATTGTCTTTCTTGAAGGTGTAGGAATTC
Source organism: Sequoia sempervirens (assembly GCA_007258455.2). Classification (NCBI taxonomy): domain Eukaryota; kingdom Viridiplantae; phylum Streptophyta; class Pinopsida; order Cupressales; family Cupressaceae; genus Sequoia; species Sequoia sempervirens. Next base: position 144,646 of record VDFB02298151.1, read on the forward strand.
TTTGCTCCATCATGCACAGCTTGACGATCAAATTGCCATGGTTTACCTAGGAGCAAGTGGCATGCATCCATAGGTAACACATCACACAAAACTTTGTCTTTGTACTTGCCAATTGAGAACTCCACCCATGCTTGTTCATTCACCAAGACATGATGTCCCTTATTGAGCCATGTGACCTTGTAAGGATTGTTGTGGGGTATCCTTGTCAACTTCAACTTGTTGATTGCCTCCTCTGACACAATATTGTCAGTTGAACCTGAGTCTATAATGACCTTACACACTTTCCCCATCATCTTATACTTTATCCTAAACAAGGATCTCCTTTGACTTGGCTCTTCTTTAACCGATTCCTTGATCAAAGTTCTCCTCATCATGAGGTTCTCACCTTCCTCTGAGTTCAATGGTACTTCAGGTTGTTTATTTGCTGCAGCTATCTCATCTTGAATCAGATTGGTTCTCTTATCTCCTCCATGAGAAGTACTAGCTTTCTCTAGACATCTATAGGCCGGGTGTCCCAATTGGTTGCAATGATAACATTTCATGTTGGTGAAGTAGCTGCCTCTTCCTTGTCCACCACTTCTTCCTCTGGAATTGAAACCTCTTCCTCTACCACCTCTACTAGAACTTCCCTCTTGCTGTTATGAGAATCTGACTTCTCCTTGGGCTCTTGGTTCTGAACTTCTTCCACTATAACTTCCTCTTTGTCCTCTACTGTCTTTTCCTTTCCCTCTACTTTTGGGATTTTTCTCTTGCTTCTTTTTTCTTTTCTCCTCTATTTTCAAAGCCATTTGATAGCATTGGCAGACTATTTTGAAGTTTACCAAACTCATGTCTTCTTGGATAGACCACTTGAGCCCGTTCAAGTACCTTGCCAGCTTGATGCTCTCATCTTCAACCACTTTTGATCTAAGGCACAATTTTTGAAACTCATCTGTGTATGTTTGAACATCCATGTCTTTTTGCCTCAGATTGTGTCTTCTCCTATGCAACTAGACTTCATAATCATCACAGAGATAGGTTTGCCTTATCTTAGTTACCATTCCTCTCCATGTAACTATGGGACCTTTGACTTCTTTCTCTCTTTTAGATTGCACAAACTTCCACCATGTGAGAGCTGCTCCTCTCAACCTTGACTTGGCCACCTTTACCTTTTGAGCCTCTGTTATGCCATCACATTCAAAGTGATTTTCAATGCTCTCAATCCAGTCTACAACTGAATTAGGGTCCATTTGTCCACTGAAAAGTGGCACACCTTCCAATGATTTACCACTTAAGGCTTGCAATGCCTTCAAGAATGGTTCTTCAGCAAGAACAGGGTCAGGCTTTGGAGCTTCCTCCTCCAAATCCTCTTCTTTTTCCTTGGCTTCATGTTCTTCTTTCTGCTTTATCTTATCCTTCACATTATCTGTTGTCTCATGGACTTCATCCAAGAGTTTCTCCATTTGAGAGATCCTTTCTCTGAGCAACCGGTTATCTTCCTCTTGCTCTTCTACCTTTTTAGCTAGTTCTGCATTTGTCACCATGGTTCCTTCCTCTGGTGTATTCTCTCCTACTGACTCAGTGGGCTGCAACATCAATCACAAGCCTTGAATCAATTTAAAGCTTTGATACCAATATGGTGTATGATACCTCCAAGGTTTGCTTGCACTCAACAACTAGAAGACTTCACTCTGCCTTCCACCAAGAACCTTACAGTTTCTAGGCTCTTTCCTCACTTAGATCACTAACTAAGCCTGCTCTAACTCTGTTTCAAGAGTTCCCAACCTTTTGCTTAACCTTAGAGGATTCACCACCACTTGAAATTGCTAATCTCCTTTCAACACTTAGAAGAATCTAGATGCTAACTTCGACATCATGCTTGAGCTACTTGCAGGGGAGTTGGGAACACTTATTTCATGCATTTCACATCCACTTGAAACCATCTTGGAGGTTCTTCAATCACCACTCCTACCGATCTCAAGAGTTTGCCTTTGAAGAAAGTTATTCCTTGTAGCCCTTACCAATCAGTTTTCTGACTTTTTCTCTCAAACTTGTCAAACTACCTGCCAATTAAAAAGCACTTCCTAACACCCTTTTCAGTCCTTTAAATCTTCCACAAGGTGCTAGACCTCTGTCCCATCCGTACGGTGGATTCCAACACTCTTGGAGAGAAGGGATAATTCACCTATCTTCTAGGGTTTCACTAGTTTTTGAATCAAAGCTGCCTCCAATGGATTTTTTGCTACTTCAAACCTATTGGCATGTGTGAATCTTAACTAGCCCCACCTGGAACCGTACGGATTTTGTACAGTGCTTGCAACCCCTGCTTGTACTCTTCAACTCTTCTCTTCCAAACTCCTAACCAGGCAGTTAACACTCGCCTAGGGTTTGGTAATACAAACTCTTGCTTGGCTCTTTGGTTTTCCTATCACTAAATATGTACAATGCACTAGCTTCCCTCCCATATTCAACCAATCTCAGGAGTATCCCATGGTCAGTGTTGATGGGGAAGCCATTTCAAATCTTGCTGCTCAAAACAGGAAAAACTAACACACTACAACCTAATCTATGAATTTGAAACAGTAAATCTACACTAAGCAACTTGAATAACAGATGAAAATTGCTCTATACTATCTAATAAACATAAACACAGTGCTAAATCAACATGCACAGTGCCTTCAAGTTCACTGTTTTACAAAATGCATGGGTAGATACAGAAAAATGCAGATTAATCTCTCTTCATTCACACTAAAACTTGATTACAGAGTACTCTAATTGCTCTCTACGAGCTACACACTACTTTTGATGCCTTTGCCACCATTCAAGGGAAGTTGCTCGACCACTTACCCCTGATTTCAAGGGATCCAATCACTAAATTGCATGCAATTCCATAAATCTTGCCATGCAACTTTACAACAATATTTTGCAACTTCCATTATGCCATGATTGTGTCATGATCCTCAAACATAGGACCTCTAACACCTTGATCTCGAACCAACAGCTCTTGAACTGTCCCATGGCATCTTCAAACAATGAGGATGTTGTGGTTACACATTTAAAGCTCATCCAAACTGTCCAAAGCTCATTAAAGCCAAAATTTAAAAACATGATTAAACTAGGATGACATCTATGCTAATGATTAATTCAACACACCCACTCAAGACCTTCTAAGGTCCAACCTAAACACACAAACATCCTGACTTGGCTAAGGTCAGTACAAGCCAAAAATTGTTCACAACAAATTTGGAGTTAAGCCAAGGTGCTCCTGCACCACACATCAACCTCAAGTTCAAAACAAACTCGTGCTTATCTTAGAACCACATAAAAAGAAACCATTAAATCCAAGTGATATATTGAACTTTAGAAGGAAACTTGATAATAACAACATTTTGCAACAATTGAGTTACAATATCACTGCCACAACATATAATACAAGGAACAATAGGAAACAAAAAACTACTCCCATTTCATTACCATTACCTCAACCTATCTTTGCTAGTTATCCTCGTTTTCCTTTGCATAGTGGAAAGGAGTATGATCTTGTTGAACAACTTAAAAGTACTCCTGCTAAGAAATCCATATGAGATCTTATTCAAGCCTCACCTAATTACCATACTATGCTTCAAATAGCTTTACAACAAGTTGTGGTTCCTCCTAGTAAAAATTCAAATGATGTAGTAGCCCTTATTCAAGGAATTAATTCAATTAATATAGACATTTTTTTTCACAAAAATAAGCCACCTTCCTTGGAAGTGCAAAAAAAAATGAATATTTCATGATGGTAGCTCTTATTAATAGGACTGGGTTAAAGAGAAACCTTGTTGACAATGGCTCATCCCTTAATGTGTGTAGCGTAAACCTCTTGGATAAGCTTGGAATGGATAAGAGAAATATTGAACCTAATTTGTTGTCCATTCATGAGTTTGATAACATAGGAAAATAATCACTCGGTGAGATCACATTACTTATTATAGTTGGAAAGGCCACACTGCAAAATACTATCCATGTTATGCCTCAAGATCTCTCATATATAATCTTATTTTGGTAAGACCATGGATTCATGAGATGCATGTGGTTCCTTCGACTTTTCATCGTATAATGAAGTATGTCTATAACAACCAAGTGTACATAGTCAAAGATGATCATGAACCAAAAAGTTGTTTACACACTAAGAAAGATAAAGAAAGTCCTTTGAAAACATTGATACTAACTTCAAAAGTGGAAATTGTGCAAGAGGAAGAAAAAAAAGAAAAAGAAGAGGAAATCACAAGTCTATTTGATGATGATTGGGGTTCTTTAGATTTACACCTACATTTATGGGAGAGTATAATATCACAACAAAAAAATATAAAAAAGGGAAAGGAACTAGCACTAATTTCAAGACAAAACTTAGAAGAACCCTCACAAGAATGTACTTCATCCATTCTAGAAGAAGAGAAAAGTTATACAAAAAATTGATGAATTTGACTATGAACAATCGTTGAATCCGAAAGAGATGGAAATAATTTATGGAAGAGGTTATGAGATCTTGAAACAACTTGATTATAGTGGAAAAGGATGTGGAGCGAAAGAACAAGGCATACATGTTCATATAGATCCCAACACACAAGAAAAAAAGATTGGTCTTGGATATTTCCCTTCTAAGACAAAAAAAAGTGACAAAAAGACCTTCAATTAATATCAATACCATCATGTGCAGTTCTTCTAAGATAACTCTCAATTTAAAGCATCCCAAATTGAGAGATACATGTGGTAAATCATTGGAATACTTTGAAGATGATGAAACTGTTGCAAGTATGAGCTAGTTTGGTGGTGTTTTCTTTAATATTGTCATTGATGTCAACACAGTTCAGTATGTTGTAGATTGTACATGTATAGTTGAGATGTTGGTGAGATGTTGTGAGTACATGGAGCTATCTATATGGTGTTGCATATATGTTGGTTTGATGAGTTTCCAAATGATTTTGAGAAAATTAATATAGAAGAGAAGTCAGAGTGATGAATTTGTTCAGAATTTCCTCTACATTTCTCCTATGTTGATCCTATGCTTGTGCGGATATAAAGGCATGTTGCTGGTATTTTCATGGTAACATATGCTGAGTTTCAGATTCTCGTGAGATGGTGTGTGAAAGTTGTGTCCACCAATATGTGTGTTCTACCAGTAGAGTCAGTGTTATGTGGATTGGGAGAAATATCTTTGCTCCACAGTCCTCCACTATTTTGTTTCAGATCTTGCAAATCTAGAATATGCTTTGTGAAGGTATTTTATATGCTCTAGCGAAGAGGTTTGAAGTCAAGAGATCTGGAAATCATGTTTCAGTATTTTTGTGTGTCTGCAAAGTCTGAATTATTTGACGAAATAAATTCAGTGATTGAAGCCTATTTTTCTTGTTGCAGATGTATCTAGAAGGTTTTGAGATTTAGTCTCATGATTAATGAACCATGTTGAGGTATCTATGTGTCATCTTCATGCTGGAAATCATGTGCATCATTGTTCTTTTTTTTTTCATTAGGTTTGGCTGACCTAGTGTTTACACTTCATTCGAAGAATAAAATTTAATTAAGGAAGCATGTAGAAGATTCAAGAATATTATTTTTGGTCTTGGTTAAATGTTTTTATTGTTCCACTCTTATTCCTTTCCACCACGGGAATTTAGAGTTTCCAACCTAATTTGAATTTATGAAATGATGTATTGTGGCCAACCTTGGAGAAAGTTTCTAAAGTTGAGAATAGTAAAAAATCAAGTTGAGTTATGAAGAATTGTAAGACAGAGAGATGCAAAGTGATGAGAGTGTGCCACAAATCATAAGAGCAGAAGTGTGTGTGAGTGAGTTGTGATAGCAGTTTTTTAGTTTGTTGAAGGAAATGAACTGAAGGTTTATGTAATCCTACGAATGTGCTTTAATTGCAGTGGTGGATCTTTTGTTTTCTTTTGTATTTGTAGGTAGTGAGCCTCTCTATTGGACTGTGAGTCCTTTGTAAGCAGTGAGCCTTTGTATTTGGACAGTGAGTCCTCTTTTGGGAAATGAGCCCTTGGCAGTGATTCTTTGTATTCAGTTTATAATCTTTATATTGTGAGTTAACCCTCACCGTGGTTTTTCCCTTATTTGGTTTTCCATGGAAAAAAATTGGTGTTCATTGTGTTCATTTACTTTCTGTTATTTATGTTTCATGCTCATATTTAAGAACAAAATAGTGTGGTTGAAGATTTGATAAGTGATAAATTTTTAAGTTTGAATTTGTGTGACAACTGATTCACCCCCCCGCTTAGTTGTCCTATGCATGTTTAACAATTGGTATCAGAGCTTGTGGTTCCTTGTGTAGAGCTTAACCGCTTAAGGAAGATCTGATGCCACACAAATTGGTGATCCCTATGTTTGATGGAACTAACTACAAAGATTGGAAGGGACAAATGAGAGGATATATTATCTCTCTTGGTTTCAATACCTAGAAGGCTATTGAGAATAAGTATACACTTCCGTCTGGTGGTGTTAATTTTGCAGATGAGATCTCTACTTATGAAGAAAATGAGAAGGTGAAGTATGCAATTTGTAGTGGTTTATCTAAAAATGAGTGAATTAAGGTTAATTCTTTGGATACTGCATATGATGTATGGAAGAAGTTGAAGAAATGTATGAAGGAAATGAAAAGGTGAAATTGACAAAGAGACTGGTAGCAAAGCGTAGATTTGTGAACCTAAAGATGGAAGATGGTGAATAATTTGCAAGTTTCTTTCACATCGTTGAATAGACTGCAAATGAAGTTAGAAATCAAGGAGCAAAGCTATCAGATGAAGACATAATTGAGAAGATCATGATCACCCTATTGGACTGCTACAATGATAAAATCTTCATGATTGAAGAAATGTATGATCCTAAGAAGTACACCTTGGAACACTTGTTCGGCACCTTACAAGCATTTGAATTGAGAAAGTTCTAGAAAGATGACAAGATAGAAGAAAAGACATAAATGAAATTTAAAGCAATGAAGATTGAGGAGGAATCAAATAGTGATGGTGTTGACGAGTTGGAAGCTAACTTCACCAAGAAGTTGAAGAAAGGTACCATAAAGTATAAAGGTATGTTACCTTTTAAATGCTTTATTTGTGGTAATATTGGTCATTATGCTTCAAGATTTCTGAATAGGGCTACACATAAGAAGAACAAGGATTATAAAGATAAGGATAAGAAGGACAAGAAGTATAAGAAGTTGTACTATGTTAAGGAAGAGATAGGTATTTGTGATGATGAATCTAACAATGAATTTGATGATAGTGAATGCTTATTCTTAGCTTTGGAAAGTAAATATGTATCCACTAAACCTAGAAAATGTGGAAGTAAGAAGGCTTTGTAGGTTAAGAAGAATAGGATGGAAGGTACTTTGGTTACCACTTTTCATGCAAGATAGGATGAAGACTACTAGGTAATTGATAGTCATTGTTCAAATCACATGACCAGAGAGATAAGATTAAGTTCACTAAACTTGAGAGGTATGACGGTGATTTAGTTATGTTTGGTGATGATTCAGGAGCTAAAATCTATTGAAAAGGTTCTATTAGTTTTTATGGAGTGCATAGTACTGATGATGCGTATTATGTTAAGGGTTTGAGGAATAACCTTCTAAGTTTTGGTCAGATGTGTAGCAACGGCTTTAAACTTTTGTTTCAGAACAATACCTATGAAATCAAGAAATGATCCAAAAATGGAGATATGATTGTTGTTGGAAGTATAACTCATGGAAACATCTATCAGTTGAAGGGAGTTGATAGTCATTTTCTTGTATCTTAGATTAGTGAAAGTTGGTTATGGCACCAAAGAATGGGACATTTGAACTTTCATAACCTGGTCAAGATCAGTGCAAAGGAGATCGTTAGAGGAATGCCTAGAATCACAAGACCTGCTAATTCCATCTATAGAAGTTGTCAATTAGGGAAGTAGACAAGATGTAGCTTTAAAGGAAAGGAAAATTCTACTACTGGAATGCTAGAATTAGTACATACTGATCTTTGTGGTCCAACTAATACTGGAAGCCTGAATGGTGATAGATATTTCATGTTGCTTATTGATGATTATACTTGAATGACATGGGTTTATTTTCTTAGAGAAAGAATTAGGCCCTAGATAGGTTTAAGGTATTCAAAGAAAGAGTGGAGAATGAAGTAAATATGAAAATAAAGTGTTTAAAATCTGGTAGAGGTGGTAATTTTAATTTTGTTGAATTTAATGCATTCTGTGAGAAGCATGGTATAAAAGACAATTTTCTGCTCCAAGAACCCCTCAACAAAATGGAGTAGTTGAAAGGAAAAACAAGACAGTTTAGGAAGTTGCCAGAGCTATGGTGAAAGATTTTAATATACCAGATGTATATTGGAGAGAAGCGATACATATTGCTATTTATCTTCTTAATAGAGTTCAGATCACGCACAACAGCACAAAGACACCTTTTGAGTTATGGACTGGTAAGACTCCTACTGTGAAATATTTTAAGGTATTTGGAAGAAAATTTTACATTAAAAGAGATGATGAGAATATTGGAATGTTTGATGCTAGATTTGATGAAGGAATAATTCTTGGATAATCTACTACTAGCAAGGCATACAGATGCATTAACAAAAGATTAAGAAAGATAATTGAAAGTGCTAATGTGAAAGTTGATGAATACATACACAAACCTATTGAGACAAGTGAAGTTGAACCTGATGATCCTATATGTGGACATATACCTAAAGAAAATAAGGATAAGGAGGAAGAAGAAGAGAAAGAAGAAGAAGAACAAGTGGAAGAAGAAGAAGAAGAGAATGAACTAGAACTTGTTGCTAGGACTGCTAAATATGTATAGAAGAATCATCCAGAAGATCAGATAATCGAAGACAAAAGTGAAGGTGTAAAGACAAGAAGCAAAGTTGCAACTAAGGTAAATTTGTGTTTACTTTCTAAAATAGAACCCAAATCTGTAAAAGAAGCATGTGTAGATGAAAGTTGGATGAGAGCTATGAAAGAGAAACTATAGCAGATAGAAAAGAATTAGAAATGGGAAATAGTCCCTAGACCTATGAACAAAAATGTGATTGGCTCAAAATTGGTGTTTTGGAATAAACTGAATGAAAGTGGAGAATTAGTAAGGAATAAGGCAAGACTAGTATGCAATGGATATTCACAAGTTGAAGGTATAGATTTTGAAGAAATATTTTCCCCTATAGCTAGAATGGAAGCTATAAGAATTTTTTTGGCATTTTCTGCACACAAGGACTTCAAGGTATATCAGATGGATGTTAAGTCAGATTTTTTGAATGGCGAGTTGGAGGAAGAAGTGTACATGGAGTAACCTGAAGGGTTTCAGTTGTCTGACAAGCTGGACATGGTTTGTAAATTGAAGAAAGCATTGTATGGATTGAAGCAAGCTCCTAGGGTTTGGTGTGAAAGACTGGATAGATATCTGACAAAGCAAGGATTCAACAAAGGTTCTGTGGACAACAACCTCTACTTCAAAGTGCAAGGTAATAAGATGTTGATTGTAGTTGTTTATGTTGATGATATCATCTTTGGTGGAAATGAAGGCATGTGTAAAAAATTTGCTGAAGAAATACAAAAAGAATTTGAGATGTCTATGATTGGTGAATTGAATTTCTTCCTTGGTCTACATTTGAATCAAAATAATAAAGGGATACTCATTTCACAATCTAAGTATGTAAAAGAGTTGTTGAAAATTTTTGGGATGTAGGATTCTAAACCGGTTTGTACTCCTATGGTAACCAAATGTAAGTTGAGCAAGGATGGTGATTCTACTAAGACTGATTAGAGAAAATACAGATCCATGATTGGCAGATTGATTTATCTTACTGATACCAGAACATATATTATGAATGTTGTGTGTTTAGTTGCTAGATTTCAAGCAGATCCTAGAGAAACACATCTTATAGCTATAAAAAGGATATTTAGATATCTTAAAGGCACACCAGATTATGGACTATGTTACCCTAAGAGTAATGATTTCACCCTGAGTGCTTATACAAATGTTGATTGGGTTGGATGTGTAGATGACCAGAAGAGTACTAGTGGTGGTACTTTCTTTCTTGGTGGAAGACTAGTTTCATGGTTGAGCAAAAAACAATACTCAATTTCTTTATGCACTGTAGAGGCTAAATATATTGTTGTAGCATCCTACTGCACACAAGTTCTATGGATGAAGCAAAATCTGAAAGACATTGGTGTGGTATGTGATGAGCCTATTCCCATTTTATATGATAATACAAGTACAATAAACATTTCAAAGAACCCGGTTATGCATTCAAGAATGAAGACATATCTATCAAGTATCATTTTCTAAGAGAGAAAGTGATAGAGAATGAGGCCAAACTAGAGTATGTGACAACAAAGGAACAAATTGTAGATATATTTACTAAAGCTCTTCTGAAGGATACTTTTGAGCATCTTAGGGAGAGGTTGGGGGTCATTGTCCCTCCTAACTAGGTGCACATGAAGGTGCATCAATCCAGTGAATTCACATCTTCTTCATTTATCTAGAGTGATAGATGGCTCTACTCCACAGGAGGAGTAGAAAAGGTTTTCATTGTTGTAGTATGAGTGTACTCCTAAGGGGGACTAATCAGAGCAGTTGTTCTCTTCCATTGATTTCAAAGGGGGAGAAAATGTTGTGTTGCCATCAATGACAAAGGGGGAGATTGTTGCAAGTATGAGCTAGTATGGTGGTGTTGTCATTAATGTTGTCATTGATGTCAACATAGTTTAGTATGTTTCAGATTGTACATGTATGGTTGATATGTTGGTGAGATGTTGTGAGTACATGGAGCTATCTGTATGGTGTTGTAGATATGTTGGTTTGATGAGTTTCCAAGTGCTTTTGAGAAAATTAATATAAAAGAGAATTCAGAGTGATGAATGTGTTTATAATGTACTTTGTGTTTCTCCTATGTTGATCTTATGCTTGTGTAGATCTGAAGATGTGTTTCTGGTATTTTCATGGTAACATATGCTGAGCTTCAAATTCTGGTGAGATGGTACGTGAAAGTTGTGTCCACTGGTATGTGTGTTCTACCGGTAGAGTCAGTGTTATGTGGACTGGGAGAAATATGTTTTCTTTGCAATCCTCTATTGTTTCATTTTAGATCTTGTGGATCTAGAATATACTTTGTGAAGGTCTTTTCTATGCTCTGGTGAAGAGGTTTGAAGTTTGGAGATCCAGAAATCATGTTTCAGTATTTTTGTGTGTGTTTGCATAGTCCAAATTGTTTGATGAAATAAATTAAGTGATTGAAGCCTGTTGTTCTTGTTGTGGATGTATCTGGGAGGTTCTAAGATGTAGTCTTGTGATTAATGAAGCATGTTGAGGTATGCGTGTGTTATCTTCATGCTAGAAAGCATGTGCATCATTGTTCATTTGTGTTTTCATTAGGTTTGGCTGACCTAGTGTTTACACTTCATTCAAAGAATAAAATTTAATTAAGGAAGCATGTAGAAGATTCAAGAATATTATTTTTGGTCTTTCTTAAATGTTTTTATTGGTCCACTCTTATTCCTTTCCACCATGGGAATTTAGAGTTGCTAACCTAATTTGAATTTATGAAATGATGTATTGTGGCCGACCTTGGAGAAAGTTTCTAAAGTTGAAAATAGTATAAAAGCAAGTCGAGTTGTGAAGAATTGTAAGATAGAGATATGCAAAGTGACGAAAGCGTTCCACAAATCATAAGAGCAGAAGTGTGTGAGTGAGTTGTGATAGCAGTTTTTCAATTTGTTGACGACAGTGAACTGAAGGTTTCTGTAATCCTATGAATGTGCTTTAATTGCAGTGGTGGATCTTTTGTTCTCTTTTGTATCTAAAGGCTGTGAGCCTCTCTATTGGATAGTGAGTCCTTTGCAGGAAGTGAGCCTTTGTATTTATATAGTGAGTCCTCTTTTGGGCAGTGAGCATTTGTATTCAATTTATAATCTTTATATTATGAGTTAACCCTCACTATTGCTTTTCCCTTATTGGTTTTTCCGCGTAAAAAATATGGTGTTCATTGTGTTGATTTACTTTCTGTTATTCATGTTTCATGCTCATATTTAATAACAAAATAGTGTGGTTGAAGATTTGATAAGTGATAAAGTTTTAAGTTTGAATTTGTGTGACAAGTAATTCACCCCCCCTCTCAATTGTCATGCGCCTATTTAATAGAAACCTGAAAGAAATGTTAGGAGTGTATGATAGGTGACCAACTCCCCCTAAGAAACAATGAGTCACTTGTGCTATGGTTATTACCAAACAAGTGGATGAAGAAAAGGAAAATAATAATTATGGGGAAGAACATATCTCTAAAATTTCTAGAAAAAATGCACTACCTATAGGAGATACAATCAACATACTAATGGACACATCTAATGAAGAAAGATTGATTTAAATAGGAAAGTTTATTGATAAGGATGAACAAGAAGATCATGCAAAATTATTACATGAATTTTATGAACTCTTCAATTGGACTTGTTCGGAAATGTCGGGTATTAATGCTAAGATAGTGACACATAAAATAGTGTTGGAATACAATGTCTTGGCGAAGGGCTTAAGTCTTGCCGACAACAAATGCTCATCGATGTAACATGAAGGTTCATTGAGAGGTCTTGGCAAGATTGGTATGTCTTGTCGATGGAATGTCTGATCATTGTGACTTGTGTCTTTGATATGAGTCTCACCGAAGATTGATAGTCACACCGAATGGAAAACACATGATGACATGACTTAAAGATTTTGACATAAGGTCTTGGCGATCTATGGAAGTCTTGCCGATGGTTTCTCTGAGTTTGATATGACTTGTGACTTCCATATGAGTCTCACCAAAGTACGATAGTCATGTCGAATGGCTCACACCAGCATGACTTGAAGTGTTTGATATGAGGTCTTGGTGATCTGCAGAAGTCTTGCCGATGGAAAAGTAGAGATCAATATGACTTGCAAGCATCGATAAAATGTCTTGCTGATGGAGAAATCTTATGCTGACAGAAGCGTGTTGAATATTGATGGACTTGGTATGACTCATGGCATTCGTTGAAACTTCCTGCCGACTGTTGGAGACTTAAGCTGATATTGATATGAATACTTTGTGGCATTGGGGAGACACTATTAGTGTCTCACCGATATGCCAACAAAGTTTGATTGCCTTTGAATTTGTGACCATCCTATGTGGCATCCTGCTAGACCAATCAGAGTAAGCGGATTTCAAATGGATGACGGTTGGATTTTTGCATCAGTTGCAATGCTGGAGAAAAATTGCATGCAAGGAAAAAATCTAAAAAGGCATGGAAATTTTCTTTGATGGAGCATTGGCAGATAAGGATCAACAAGAGAATAAAATAAGAATGTGTTAAGAATTCTGTAATGAGTTTTTTGAGTTATTGAGAGCATTTTTCTGTGAAAGAGATTGAACAGTGAAACTACTATGAAAATACCAGAGAGTTGTCTTTCTGATTGTATGTAATTTATTTGTTACTGTAATACAAAGAGATTCAACTTGGTGTGGTGGGTTTTTTCCTGATAGGGTTTTCCCACGTAAGTCTGGTGTTTAATTTGTCTTTGTGTATTTGTTCTATTTCTGAAAATATTTCATGTGTGTCTTAATTAGATTGTAATTTGAAAATTAAAAGACCTGCATTGCATTCTTCCCTGTGGATTTGATGTTAGGAAAGTGTTTCCGCACCTCTACTTTCTTTACAAGTGGTATCAGAGCCTGGCAAGTTGTGTTATCCTTGTGAGTGGGTTGGGTTTTTTGTGTCAAATATTTTTCAATGGGAATCTGGTAGAGGTCTGATAATTTAGTTACAAATTAAGATGGCAAGCACATCTAGAAAGATGGAGATAGAGAAATTCAATGGTAGCAACTTTGAGTTGTGGAAACTCAAAATGGAAGATCTGTTAGTAGACCGAGATCTTTGGACTGATATGTCTGGAACAATGCCTCAAGGCATGAGTCAAGAGGATTGGGACCTGACAGATAGAAAATCAAAAGGGTTGATAAGGATCTGTTTAGCTGACTCTGTTCTTCTGAACATGCATGAAGAAAAGACTGCAGCCTCTTTGTGGACAAGACTAGCTGCTATTTATCAGGGCAAGCCCTTGGTGAACAAGTTGTTCTTGAGGAAGAAGTTGTACAACTTGAGGATGCAGGATGGAGTTGGTGTTTCTGATCACTTGAATGCTTTCAACATGTTGATTGCTCAGTTAGCATCTATTGGTGTGAAGATAGAATAATATCACTGCATGCTACTGTTATGCTCTTTGCCTGATTCGTGGGATCATCTGGTGATGGCTATCAGGAGTACAACATCCACATTCAAGATGCAAGATGTTGTTGCTTCTCTGCTATCAGAAGAAATGAGAATAAAATCTTCTAAGATGGCAAAGGAGGCTCTTGTTGTCAGAGGTAGACCGAAGGAGAAAGGCAAGAAGAAGGACAAGAAATCCAGATCAAAATTAGAAGGGAGATCAAAGTCTCTTGGCAAGAAGTCCAAGGTAAAATGTTGGAATTGTGGGCAACCTGGTCATGTCTGAAAGGATTGTAAGGAGGAGAAAAAGAAGAAGAAGAACTCTTCTGGCAATGATTCTTCTCAAAATGACGCAGATGCCTTCATGGTAGCTTTGGCTACACGGGCATCAGATGATGTGTGGCTGATTGATTCTAGAGCATCTTTCCACATGACATCTCATAGAGATTGGTTCATGAAGTATGAAGAATACAACGGTGGAAAGGTGTACTTAGCAAGTGATTCATCTTTGGAAATTGTTGGCCGTGGAAGAGTCAGAATTCAATTCCCTGATGGAAGAGTGAAGGGAATCAATGATGTAATGCACATACTAGGTCTGGCTCGTAATTTACTTTATGTAAGTAAGCTGAATGATATTGAAGTGCAGGTCATGTTCTTTGGAAATGGCTGCAAGATGACTAGAGGCTCTATGGTGCTAGCTAGGGGTGCTCAAATTGGTACCTTGTACAAGCTAGATGCACAAGCTATTCAATGCAATAGTGTCTCTGCAAAGTCACAGAAAGCTACTCATGAGGCAAACATTCTTGATGGAGTAAATTCCATGGAGGTTAAACTTCCAGCAGAGAAGACTATGCTCTGGCATCATAGGCTGGGCTACATTGGTGAGAAAGGTTTAAAAACCTTGAAAAATAAAAACCTAGTAGAAGGGCTTGAAAATAGTAACCTTGAATTTGAATTTTGTGAACATTGCATATATGGAAAGCAGCACCGTGTTTCATTTTATTCTAGTCCTCACAAATCTTTTGGTTTTCTTGATTATATTCATTTTGATGTGTTTAGTCCAGTGAATGTTCCTTCTTTGTCTAAATCAAGATACTATGTGTTGTTTATTGATGACTATTCAATAAGAACATTTGTATATTTTTTGAAAAGCAAATCAAAAGTATTCAGTCGATTTAAGGAATTTAAAAACCTTGTAGAAAATCAGACTGGTAGAAAAATAAAATGTTTAAGGACTGAAAATGGTGGTGAGTTTTGTTTAGATGAATTTGAAAGGTATTGTAAGGATCATGGGATTAAAATACATAAGACTACACCTTACACTCCACATCAAAATGGAGTTGCTGAAAGGTTCAACAGGACAATAATGGAAAGAGCACGAAGTATGCTGAGTAGTGTTGGCATGGAGGAGAAGTTCTAGGCTGAAGTAGTCTCTACAACATGTTACTTGGTAAATCGTTCTCCTAACTCTACTCTTGTTGAGAAGACACCTTTGGAAGCATGGTCTGGAAAGAAGCCCTCTCTGAGACATATTCGTGTCTTTGGCTGTGAGGCATATGCATATGTGCCATTTGAGAAAAGATCTAAGTTGGAAAACAAAGTTGTAAAGTGTATTTTTATTGGATATAGTGCTGGAGTAAAAGGATACAAGCTTTGGAATCCTAAGACTGAGAAGGTTTTGTACACCAGAAGCATTATTTTTCGTGAGCTGAAGCCTTCTACATTAGATCTGCAGTCAGAGAAGAAATCAAAAAATGAAAAGGATGTAGTAGCAATTCCTCTGACACCAGATAAAGAGGAATTGAAAAATCAAAATGAACCTAATATTGAGGAGAGCTCAAGTAGTTCTGAAAGTTCTGATGAAGATGAAGAGCCACCTCAACCTCAGCCTATGAGGAGGTCAACTCATGAAAGAAAGCAACCTAAAAGGTATGGGTTTTATTTAATTGAGTGTACTTGTTCCTATGCTTTAATTTGTAGCACTGATGAACCTAGGACTATGAAAGAGGCATTTAAAATGTCTGATGCAAACTCTTGGTTGGAAGCCATGAATGAAGAAATGGCATCATTAGACAAGAATGATACCTAGAGTTTGGTGCCATTGCCTAAAGGCAGAAAAGTTGTGGGCTACAAATGGGTGTTTAAAAAGAAAATAGGTATGGACGGTAGTGTGGAGAAATATAAAGCAAGGCTGGTTGTGAAAGGTTATTCCCAGGTAGAGGGAATTGATTATGGAGAAATCTTTTCTCCTATAGCTAAGCTAACATCTATTAGATTTCTTTTGTCACTTGCAACAGCATATGACTTAGAAATTGAGCAGATGGATGTGAAGACAACATTTCTTAATGGTAATCTCGAAGAAGAAATTTATATGTCCTAGCTGGAGCACTTTGTGGAAAAAGGTAAAGAAAGATTGGTTTGTAAGTTGAAGAAATCTCTATATGGTTTAAAGCAGTCTCCTAGAATGTGGTACCAGAAATTTGACACTTTTGTTTTGTCATTGGGATTTGTAAGATCAAAATGTGATCATTGTGTATATTACAAAGTTGAAAGTGATCAAGTCCTTATTATTGCACTCTATGTTGATGATATGTTGTTCATAGGAAATAGTAAGCTAATGATTTCTGATCTTAAGTCTCAGTTGTTTGCAAAGTTCAAAATGAAAGATCTTGGTGCAGCAGGGTATATTATGGGAATGGAAATAACTAGGGACATGAAGAATAGAAAAATTTGGCTCAGTCAGAGTAAGTATGTCAAGACTGTTTTGGAGAGATTTTGTATGACTGATTGCAAATAGCTAGTTGTTCCAGTTATGCAAGGAATGAAGCTATCTGTTGAGGATTGTCCAAAATATCCTTTGAGATGGAGGACATGACCAGTGTGTCTTATGCAAGTGTAGTTGGTAGTCTCATGTATGCAAATGTCTGTACAAGGCCAGACATTTCCCAAGCAGTGGGAGTTCTTAGCAGGTTTATGGCTAATCCTGGAAGGACACATTGGGATGTTGTGAAGAGAGTGTTTAGGTATCTGAAGGGCACTTCAGACTATGCTTTGTGTTACCATGGAAACTTGGTTGAATCACAGAGGACAATTAGTATTCAAGGCTATGTGGACTCTGATTGGGTAGGGGACATTGACAGTAAAAAGTCCACCAGTGGATATATTTTCATGATGAATGGTGGTGTAGTGAGTTGGATGAGCAAGCGGCAAGCTATAGTCACTTTGTCCACAACAGAGGCAGAATACATGGCTGCAACGCATGCCTGTAAAGAAGCAATCTAGTTAAAATGTTTGTGTTCTAACATTGGTTTTGATGTAGGAAAGATTACTATTTACTGTGATAGTCAAAATGCTATATGTTTGGCAAAGAATCCTACTTTCCATGCCAGGACGAAACATATAGATGTACAGTATCACTTTGTACAAGATATGGTGGAGGATGGGAAGGTCTCTTTAGAGAAAATGGATACTCTGGAGAATGTTGCAAATGCATTGACAAAGCCTATGAGCACAGATAAGTTCAGGTGGTGTGCCAGTTCAATGGGCCTCTTGGCCCATGAATTTCAGTAGTTTTGTTATGTTTTGGAGGTTTCAATAAGATCTTTGTCAAGTGGGAGCTTGTTGGAATATGTGCCTCAATCCTTACTGACATGAAACTCCTTTAAGGTAAATTCGGTGTGACATCATGGATGTCTAGCTAACTAACTATTCTGAAGCTCTTGAAATGTTCATATCGCTATGATAGGGTTGATGTCTTACCGACAAGTCTATCGCTGTGACTCTGTGCTCGACATGACCTTTTGTTGAAAGAAGAACTCTGGGTGATAGGTTGATCTTATCGGGCTGACTCACAGGTGTCGGGGAGGAGTCCTAGCGAATGGTGTAAGTCTCGCCAACGTTGGGCTAACATAAAGGTCATGGGGAGATGTCTCAACAATGAAGCTAAGTCATGCCGACAGGAGTATTCACATTGTGTCTTTGCGGTGACAAAATACTTCGCTGAGAAGTCTTGGCGACTTGGATAAGTCATGCCGACAGACTTCGGGATAACTTTGGGCCCACTCGGAGAAACGTCTTGGCGAAGGGCTTAAGTCTTGCGAACAACAAATGCTCATCGATGTAACATGAAGGTTCATTGAGAGGTCTTGGAAAATTGGTATGTCTTGCCGATGGAATGTTTGATCATTGTGACTTGTGTCTTTGATATGAGTCTCACCGAAGATCAATAGTCACACTGAATGGAAAACACATGATGACATGACTTAAAGATTTTGACATAAGCTCTTGGCGATCTATGGAAGTCTTTCTGATGGTTTCTCTAAGTTTGATATGACTTGTGACTTCGATATGAGTCTCACCAAATTGCGATAGTCATGCCGAATGGCTCATGCTGGCATGACTTGAAGTGTTCGATATGAGGTCTTGGTGATCTGCATAAGTCTTGCCGATGGCAAAGTAGAGATTGATTTGACTTACAAGCATCAGTAAAAAGTCTTGCCGATGGAAAAATCTTATGCTGATAGAAGCGTGTTGAATATCGATGGACTCGGTATGACTCATGGCATTCTTTGAAACCTCCTGCTGACTGTTGGAGACTTAAGCTGATATTGATATGAATAATTTGTGGCATCAGGGAGACACTGTTAGTGTCTCACCGATATGCCAACAAATTTTGATTGCCTTTGACCGTGTGACCATCCTATGTGGCATCCCGCTGGACCAATCAGAGGAAGCAGATTTCAAACAGATGACGGTTGGATTTTTGCATTAGTTGCAATTCTGGAGAAAAACTGCATGCAAGGAAAAAATTTGAAAAGGCATGGAAATTTTCTTCGATGGAGCATTGGCAGATAAGGATCAACAAGAGAATAAAATAAGAATGTGTTAAGAATTCTGTAATGAGTTTTTCGAGTTGTTGAGAGCATTTTTCTGTGAAAGAGATTGAACAGTGAAACTACTGTGAAAATACCAGAGAGTTGTCTTTCTGATTGTATGTAATTTATTTGCTACTGTAATACAAAGAGATTTAGCTTGGTGTGGTGGGTTTTTTCCCAATAGGGTTTTCCCACGTAAGTCTGGTGTTCAATTTTTCTTTGTGTATTTGTTCTATTTCTGAAAATCTTTCATGTGTGTCTTAATTAGATTGTAATTTGAAAATTAAAAGCCCTACATTGCATTCTTCCCTATGGATTTGACGTTAGGAAAGTGTTTCCGCACCTCTGCTTTCCTTACACATAGTCCTTGAACAATATTTTAAACTAGTAAGATAGACAATACATAAGATGAATCCTAGGATATATTTATGGTTAAGGTTGAGATTGAAAAAATCCTTGAAGCTAGCTTTATTTGTCCTATTGACTATTCTCCATGAATCTCAAACATTGTTGCAGTCACAAAACCCAATAATCATATTAGGATGTGTATGGATTTTCATGACCTTAATAAAGCATCTTTAAAAGATGAATTTCCCCTTCCTAATATCAGTAGATTCGACTACAGGCCATGCTTTGTTGTCATTAATGTATGGCTTTTCTAGATATAATCAAATCTTTATCAACCCTCAAGATCAATATAAGACAACATTTACTACAACTTGGGGAACATTTTGTTGGATGGTTATGCCTTTTGGATTAAGTAATGTAGGTGCAACATATCAAAGACCTATGACATTGATATTTCATGATTACATTCATACGATTTTGGAAGATTATGTTGATAATATTCTATCCAAATCTTTATCCATCAAGACAATGTTAACATCCTTTGGAAAATATTTGAAAAATGCATACATATAACATGAGACTGAATCCAAACAAACTATGTCTTTGGTGTGGATAGTAGATTTTTTTAGGTTTTATTGTATCACATAGAGGCCTTGTGGTGGACATGAATAAAATTGATGCTATCATTAACATGCCACCTCCTAAAGACATTTTGTAGTTGCATACTTTACAAGGAAGAATTCAAGCTATTTGTCATTTTGTAGCATCCTTGGTGCATTGAACATTACCCTTTACACAACTTCTTAAGGACTCACAATTTAATTGGAATGAGAATTGTAAATAGGTCTTTGAAAGTTTTGAAAGACTACCTCACTACTCCTATTTTACATCCCACTATTCAAGAGAGACAATTTATCCTTTATATAATAGCATCAACCCATGTTTTAGCAACATTTTGGCTCAACAAAATAATAATGGTAAAGAGAACCCTTGTTGACAATGGCTCATCCCTTAACGTGTGTAGTGTAAACCTCTTGGATAAGCTTGTAATGGATAAGAGAAATATTGAACCTAATTCTTTGTCCATTCGTGGGTTTGATAACATAGGAAAATAATCACTTGGTGTGATCACATTACTTATTACAGTTGGAAGAATGCATAAGTATAACATGAGACTGAATCCAAAAAAAACATGTCTTTGGTGTGGATAGTGGAATTTTTTTAGGTTTTATTGTATCCCACATAGGCATTGAGGTGGACATGAATAAAATTGATGCTATCATTAACATGCCACCTCCTAAAAACACTTTTTAGTTGTGTACTTTACAAGGAATAACTCAATATATCCATCATTTGTAGCATCCTTGGTGCATTGAACATTAATCTTTACACAACTTCTTAAGAAGGAATCAAAATTTAATTGGAATGAGGATTGTAAATTTAAGCCTTTGAAAGTTTGAAAGACTACCTCACTACTCCTGTTTTACATCCCACTATGCAAGAAAGACCATTTATCCTTTATATAACAAGATCAACCCATGTTTTAGCAACATTGTTGGCTCAACAAAATGATAATGGTAAAGAACATCATGTTTATTACATTAGCTGAGCTTCGATTGAATATGAAACTTGATATACAATGATAGAAAAAAAATATTTGGCTCTTGTATTTTCTACTAGTAAATTGAGACATTACTTATTGAACGTGAAAATTCACATGATGACAAAGTTTGATCCTTTAAAACATCTTTTTGCTAAAACCAATTTATCAAGATGCTTAGCTAAATGGGTTATTTTGTTAACTAAGTTTGATCTTAATTTTTTCTCTCAAAAGACAGTTAAAGGACAAGTCTTGACCAGCCATTTAGCTAACACTCCTTCTCCATTGTTGTTACCTAATATGGACTCATTTCTAGATGAAAATGTGTTGACTATCGAAAAGGAAACATGGGAATTGTACTTCGATGGATCTAAGTGTAGAAATGGCTTTGGAGTGGGGGTTATATTAATTTCATCCTCTAGAAATCCTATTCCCTTATCCTACCAATTGAACTTTCTATGCACAAATAACACCACATAGTATGAAGCTTTAACTGTTGGATTACATGTAGCTTTAGCTCTTGCTGTTCAATACATTAAGATATTTGGTGATTCTCAATTAATTGTTAAGTAGATAAGCAGTTCATATCAAGCAAAACATGACAAGTTATAAGTATATAAAGATCTTACAAGGAATTTATTGGAGTGCTTTAAATCATATACCATTGAAAACATACCACGAAATGATAATTAACATGCAGATGCAGTGGCAAGCATTTCTTCCCTTGTATCTTCTAAAGATCCTACTATCAATTTCACATTTATAGTCCATACAATCACAAAAACATCAATAGATGATAAAATTAAAGAAGTTTTATTAACCAACATTGAAAAATATAGTGAATGGTACACAATAATATTCAACTACTTAAAATAAGGTACCTTTCTCGAGCCTACAACTAAAAACACCAGAGCTCGTCTTCAAAAACTCACATCTAAATACATAATCCTTGCGGATTTGTTATATAGATTATCATTTGATGGTCTTTTACTTAGATGTCTTTAAAAATAAGAAATTTCTATAGTTGTTGAAGAATCTCATGAGGGTGCTTGTGGGGGAATTTTGGAGGAAGATCATTAGTTCAAAAGTTAATCCATAGAGGACATTATTGGCGACATATGGAACAAGATTGTTTTTCTCACATTAAGAAATGTCATAAATGTCAAGAACACAATAATTTGATTCACACTCTTGCTTATGAGATTCATTCCCAAGTTCCTATTTGGCCATTCTCAGTTTGGGGTTTGGATATTATTGGAAAAATATCACCACCCTCTTATGCTAGACATACATTTATAATTACCACAAAATATTATTTCACAAAGTGGGTAGAAGTTATCCCTCTTCATTCCACAATAGCTGACACAATATGTCGTTTCATATTGGAACACATTATTGCTCACTTTGGTCTCCCTTCTGCATTGGTTTTAGATAGTGGAACTCCATTTAAGAATAATGACATTAATAAATTTTTGGAAACCTTTCATATTCAACATCATTTTTCAACACTGTACTATCCATAATCAAATGGTCAAGCATAATCAACTAGCAAAACTATTGAAAAACTCCAAAGGAAAATGGTAAGTAAACATAATAAAGATCGGAACACTCAATTAACTTATGCATTGAGGGCCTATCATACAACTATTAGAACATCTACAAGAAACACTCCCTACAACCTTGTTTATGGTGGTGAGGCAATAATGCCCTTAGAGTTAGAAATTCCTTACTTGAGAATTGTTGTCAGGGGACTTATTGATGACAATACCTGTATACACCTAAAATTGGTTTGGATAAATAATTAATTAAATACAACCTATTTAATTAATTGATCTTTATTTCATCTAATTATAAATAAATTCTAAATTTATTTATATAGTTCACATTTTCTAATTCTTCTATCTTAAATCACATTCTTCTAATATCAATTAAATAAACAAATTTAAATAGTTTGTCTTATTTAATTATCTTTTCTCTTATTAAATTTAAATTTAGTAACATGTCTACAACTTTTTCCTCCTTCCACCTCATATGTGTCTCAACAAATTGAATATGTCAAATATTTAATTTAGCATTATCCTCAACAAATTTCCAAACTTTGGGACACTTAGCTCTCTTCTTCCATTTATTCGTCTAAACACTTGGTAGATTGTTTTACTAAAGGGAAAACTCTCCTTGATTCTTGCTAACTTCTTCATCCTCCACCCTCAATCTCTCCAGCTAAGATCCTAACCGTTGGTTGCTGCCACCTTAGAATATGCCTTGGAAAATCTATAAATATAGCCTCATTCTACAACAAAAGGATCCCAACTTTGAGCAATCTTACTTTGCAGAATTTTCATTAGAGAATTTGTGAGCATTTAGAAATTAGAATTTTAGAAGCATAGTAGTTTATAATCATGGCTTTTCCATTAGCTTCATTTTAGTTATCATAGCAGTTTTCATACAGTATTTGCATCACAACATTTAGCATCATATCCTTATCACAACATCATTATCATAGCATCACTATCCTATAGTTCAATCAATCATGTAGGAATAGATTTTTTACATTTCCCACATCTTGTTCTTCAGGTTGTCATTCTAAAGGTCATAGTGCACAAACAATCTAAGAGCCATTATGATTTAACGAATCCTTGGAGATAGAGAACAATGGGATGACTTTAGAGAATTTCTTTGTTTAAATTCGATTAGATTTGTTATTAGAATTCTCTAATATAATGTTTCATTGATTGTGTGGTTTAATTACTCATTCACATATTTCATACACACATAAATTGGGGCCCACCATGGAGCCCAAGCCCCATTTTTATTAACATTTTTTGGAAATTTTGTTTGCAGATTTGGACATGAACTTTTATGTAGTGCACCTATGGTTTCTTTTAGCACATACGAAACATCTTTCAACACATCCAGGCCCTGTTTAAGTGCATCTAACTCACCTTTTAGCACATCCAACTTATCTTTTAGTGCATTCAGTAGTTCTTTTAGTATGTTTAGTAGTTATTTTGGTGCATTTAGTAGTTTTTCTAGTGCATTCAGTAGTTCTTTTAGCGCATCAGTGTAATCTTTTAGAACATATGGTTACTGTTTTAGTGCATCTAGTTTTTTTTGTAGGAACTCTGAATTCTAGATACTGATTAATGTCTTTCTATTTGTAGGTACTTTAAACACTGTTAAAGACAATTATCTAATAGTTTTTGCAGGGGTTGGAGTTATGTTTGCTTTCTTTTGATTAAATTAGGAATCTAGTTTAATTAGGAGGTTAATGAACACCCTATCTATTGTGCTTGTAAAGTAATAGGCCTATGCT
This sequence comes from Sequoia sempervirens, assembly GCA_007258455.2. Classification (NCBI taxonomy): domain Eukaryota; kingdom Viridiplantae; phylum Streptophyta; class Pinopsida; order Cupressales; family Cupressaceae; genus Sequoia; species Sequoia sempervirens. Next base: position 169,016 of record VDFB02298151.1, read on the forward strand.
CTCTCCTTCACTGGGTGACTAGAATGATAGAATCACTCTTTCTTTTAATGCAATAACACCTTTAGAAGGCCTTTCGTAGTGGGAAAAAGTACTCACCCTATGGGAACGACCTAAGTGGGAACAACTAAAGCCAAGTTTTTTGACCCACTATAATCAAAATTGAATTTGAGGAAACTCACAATTCAATGGTAGTGTGCAAGATAACCAGCTGCAAAGCCTTTGTTCTAAAGGTTGGGAGGTCTCCTAAGGGAGTTTATCATTTTCCGCACCAAACGAAAACCCTTACTACGAACTTTAAGTGTAGAAGCCAACCGAGTCAATCTCTGAACATTTTTAATATTCACAGTGCAAGGGGAGGGAAGAATCTTCCCCCAAGATACTCACCATATAATTATCAAGGATTACTGGCCAAAAGTGGAGGATTCAACTTTGGTTAAGACCCAAGAAAGACAAAAACATGGGCGCCCTCTAGGGGGTGACACAGTTGTGTGAGTTGACATAGTTCTAAGATGTGGGATATGATATTATTAATGACCCTTGACATTAGGAGTGTTTGATCTATTTTCTCTTGTTCTATACCTATGGAAATCAAAGGAATTAGACTAGATTCTTGAGCATACACTTAATGTTTAGTTCCTAGGTTTGAAACAATGGTTTTACAACATGTGTTTGAAATCATTATTCAAGAAGTCGTCCATTTAAGAACACTTAATTCAAAAACAAGAAAAAGTAGACAAAAAATCATTGTTTAGAAGATTATCCCCTGAAAACATTCAAATTCACTGATTCAAGGCAAAATAACTAGACAAACTTTCAAAATAGTGAACACTTCCAATTTAACACAAGTGTTCCCTATTTTAGAATATTGAGCTCATTTTCTGGTGCATCTAAGTCATTTTCCAGCGCATTTGACCAATTTTTTAGCACATCTAGGTCCTTTTTCTGGCACATCTATTCAATTTTCCAGTGCATTTGCAAATTTGTTTAGCACATTTACCTGATAATCCAACAAGAATACCAAGTTGAATCATATTTAGGGGCAGTCTAGTGCATCACTAGCTTGTTTTAGCACATTTCATCCATTGTCTAGCGCATCTGAGTCATTTTCGAGTGCATTTGACCTATCTTCTAGAACATATAGTCCATTTGCTATCACATTTGCATCATCTTTTAGCACATCAAGTTTCTATTCTAGCGCATTTAGCGCACAGTTTAGTGCATCCAAGCCATCTTTTAGCGCATCCATCCCATATTGTAGCACATATGTACCCTATTTTAGTTCATCTAGTTAATTCACAAACAAAGAGCTATTTTCACCATCTTTTTGACAATTGAAAGCACATTTAGGGATCCTCTTAAAAAAAAAACCATTCCTCAATCATAACATTGTTTTAAACTTGAAGAAACTAGACTTTGCATGTGAAATTCTTTAACTAAACTAGGATCTAATACCTTAAAGTGCCTAATCATCAATCACATCTCTGATTGTTAAGCTAAGTATCACCATCAAGATCTGTCATCCTTCATCACAAAACAACCCTGTACAAGCAGAGTTAACTTAAACACTTGTATGCCCATTTTAACAAGATCCCAAAAGAAAAAACTCGAGGAAAAGGAAATTGAAACTTAGAACACCATGGCTGAAGGAGAAGAAAATCTATTCCATAGATTCCACCAACTTGAAAATGATGAAATCACTGAGGAGGACATTCAAACAGCTCAACAAGACCCCAAATTCCACAAGTTCATGGAAAAGATGGAGAGAAATACTTTTTAATGCTGGCTAATCAAGGCCTAATGAATTTTATGCTACTCAATTGAAAGCACCTCCTAAAAGAACATAACTGATCCAACAAACACATATCCAATGGCAGCTTTAACTAATCAAATGAAAAATTTGCAACAACTTCTTGACATAAAAAGAGGAACCACAAAAAGATATCTACTACAAGACATTTTCCCATATCCTTTTGACCAAACTGTCAACATGATTCCTTTTCCAAAGCATTTTGAATTTCCAAAGTATGATAAATACAATGGTAAAATTGATCCTATAGATCATGTAAGGGAATTTCGAACCATGAGCTTGGAATTTGCACAAGAAGATACTTATTTGATGAGATTGTTTCCATGAAGTTTAGGTGGACAATGTATGGAATGGTTCTCAAAAATTTCACCTGGTGTCAAATCATTTGAAGAGCTAGTCAATAAGTTTATCACTCAATATTCTTACAACATCCAACACGAGATAACCATGAAAGACCTTTGCAACACAAAACAGAAAAAGGGTGATTAATTCCTTATATTTTTACAAAGATGGAGAAGATTTTTTGCTAGATATTCTCGTCCTATACCTGAAAAGGAAAAGATGAAAATCTTCATTGATAATCTAAACGATGAGATGAGCTATAGACTTGAATTGCAATGTCCACCCACCTTTGAAAAGATGATTGAAAATGGACTCAAAATTGAAGAAGCCTTGGTTAAAAGAGGAGTCTTAAAATTCTAGGATGAAGGAAACAACTCAACAAACTCTTCCAATCATTATAACAACAATGATAAACCAAAATTTTGGCAATAAAACAAAAATGCTGGTAACAATGATGCTGCATCTGATACAGAAAATGAAAAACCAATCTTTAATCTATCAGGAATTACTCCCAAGACCAATCAAAACACCAACCAAAACACCAATCAAAACAACAATCAAAACAATACTGAATCTAAACCACCACCATATTGAACATCATCAAATTGAAGAATATTTACACCTTTGGGATAGTCACTCGAATTAGTATTAAAAGAAATTCTTGCAACCAATCTTATAACATTACTAGAGGCACGAGATTGAGAACCAAGTGTTAAACCTTCATGGTGGAATAATGCACATTATTGTGACTTTCACAGAAACAAGGGCCATAAAACAAATGATTGCATGCAACTAAAATATTTGGTGCAATATGTAATAGATAGAAAGGAAATATCAATAGAAGGACCCCAAACAAATGTTGATCATGGAGCGTTCAAAAATTCTTTACCTAACTACGAAAAGGGGGAGTCTTCTTCATCAAACACCAAAGGGAAAAATGTGAACTAGGTTTATGATTCTACCATTCTCCATATTGAGGCAATTGATGATCAAACTAATGACAATGAAATCAATGACCAACAAGACCTTATTGTAACTAAGAATCAAATTAGTGATATCACAATTGAGCATGAAAAAAATATTGTTACAACTGGTAATCAAAACAATGACAGTGTTACAACTGAAACTCAATTCAATGACATCAACATCAAATCAAACCAAATCAATGGCATCACACAAGACATGGATACAAATGATAATCAAATTAATGTCACTAAAATCAGAGATAAACAAGACAACATGCTAGTAAATGTGACCAAAAGAGCTCAATGAAAGTAGGTTTTGAAGGGAAGTACTTCTAAAACACCCGTTGCCCCATTGAATCAATACAACATTGTTGATCAATTGCATAAAATACCAACTTGGATATCCATATTGGAACTTCTCAAAATTTCACTAGCTCACAAAGAAATTTTGGAACAAGCTCTAGTGGCCACCATAGTACCAAATAATTTGGAAGTTTGTCAATTCCAAGCTATGGTGGGACACTTGACTACACCTCATTGCATATCATTTTTTGAAAATGATGATGCATCCCTTACACATCCACACAATGCAACTCTTCATATTGAGGTTATCATTCATAAACATTGGGTCAAATGTGTTCTAATAGATGGAGGAGCTGGTCTAAATATCTGTACTTTACAGCTTGTCCATGCACTAGGATTTTTTTTAAATTCCATTGATGCTAGAAGAAAGATCACTATCAAAGCATATGATGATGAAGAGAAATCCTTAGAAGGACTGATTGTCTTTCCAATTCAAGTGGGACCAATCCAAAAATATATAGTTTGAAAATTTTTGGACAAAGATCTGACATACAACATACTTTTGGGTCGGCCTTAGATCGATGAGATGCAAGCAGTGCCATCAACGTATCGTCAATATTTGAAATTTCCTTTCAGTGGAAAAAAGATTACCATTTCATCTAATTCCAACAATCCTCAATACTACAATACTCTTAATACGGTCTAGGATATTTTGTACCACACAACAGGGAATCCATCACTCCTAGTTCATCAAACAATGAAGGTCAAATCAGTTCTTTGTCAAATCAAATAGAGAAAAAGGTCCATTCAAAAGATAAAGGAATTGGTGATTCCACATCCTCAAGCAATGAAAGTCAACTAGATTCTTTGTCAAAATTATTTGAGAAAAATGTTTAGCTTAAAGACAAAGGAATGGGTGAATATTCAATTGAGTAGTCATTATGTCTTTCATAGCTACTACCTTCTCCTAAGTCATATGGGCAGCCATCAACATCAAGACAACAAAGTCATATGGGTAGCCATCAACATGAAGACAACAATCCTTACAACCTATCATTTTTTTGATGGTAAGCTTGTAAAATCAGGCACCCTAGTGGATGAATCTGAAGACAAGGAAATTTTAAAGTGGATGTACAAAGATGAAGCAACATCACAAGCATCAACTTCCAATGTGTTGATAGAGCCATATGGTAAAGGGTTCACAATCCTAGAGAGGATGGGATATGACAGAATAGGACCTATCGACAAAAGAAAAGAAGGCATTGTTGAACCAATTCAGCCCATCATAACTAATGCAAAGGAAAAGACATGGCTAGGATACATAGAAGAGTCAAAATAAGAAACCAAGCAGCAGATTTGTGAATGAATCCTCCAATTGTGAGATAGTTCTGAAACAGATTCCAATGAATATGAATGGGACTCACTCTTTGAAGAATCTTGTCAAGATAAAGAAATTGATGTGATAAAAAGGTATGCACCAACACGTATGGAGGGACAAAGTTTGGGGTCTAGATCTCTTGAATTTGGATCACAATATATCAATGACTCTAGTGATGATGAGTAGACTTTGAGTGAGATAGATAATTCAAAGGAGAGTAACATCATAGACCTCAACATTTCTATCAAACACCTTAACAACGTTTCCATCATGACACTTACCCCTTTTGACTTAAACCAATCTGACGATTCTTTACAATTGGTACACCTCAAACTAATTGACTAGGACCAAACCGAGCCGCTGACATACCTATCTTTCCAAATGATGATGCCATTGTGAACTTCCTTTGCTCTAAAAATCCTGAAAGAAGTTCCTCCATTGAATCTCATAATGAAGCTTCGAATAAGGGGAGTGCCAAATCTCTCAGCTGCAAAATGAATATAAAAAATCGATCTAATGGTGAAAACCATTTAATGGCAGTCTTAGATCAAGAAAAAGTAAAAATAAAGAGTGCATCTAATGGTGAAAACCTCTCTAAGGCACCGAAAAATGGGAGATTTGACACTCTTCCTAAGCACTATCATGAGATATCTTTATTACTAGTTGATCCCACACAATCCATAACCATTGGTATAGCTGAAATAGTCAAGACCCTACATCTAGTAGCATCCATGATAGAGGAAGAGAAACCAAGCTTCACTAAGTCTTGTTAAGAGTGACAAATCAAATTTTCTTGGTCCTACCATGATATGCCAAGCATAGATCCAGATCTTATAATGCATCATTTATCCCTACCACCTGGAGTGAAGCTAGTGAAGCAAAAGTTGAGAAAATTGCATCCACATATCGCCCTCCTGGTGAAAGCTGAATTAAAGAAACTATTAGATGTAGGATTTATCTAACCTATTTATTATATTGAATGGATCTCAAACATTGTACCAGTTTCTAAACTAGATAACAACATCAAGATATGCACATATTTTAGAGATCTTAATAGGGCTTGTCCGAAGGATGACTTTCCTTTACCCAACATTGACATCATCATGGATTTAACAGTAGGTCATGCAATGCTATCACTCATGGATGGATTTTCAAGATACAATCAGATCAAAATAGCACCAGAAGATCAAGAGAAAACAATGTTCACATGTCCATGGGGTACATTATGTTGGAATTTCATTCCTTTTGGATTGAAGAATGTAGGAGCCACTTATCAGCAAGCGATGACCACAATATTTCATGACATGATGCACACATTCATGGAAGACTATGTGGATGACTTGTTAGCCAAATCATTCACTAGGGAAGGACATATAGAAATCTTAGATAAAATATTTACTAGGTTGGAGAAGTTCAATGTGCATCTAAACCCAAAGAAGTGTGCATTTGGAGTGACATTAGCTAAACTCTTAGGATATATATTCTTGGCTAAAGGCATTGAAGTAGATCTAGTGAACGTCAAGGCCATCATGGAAATGCCTCCTCCTAAGAACATCAGCCAACTCAGATCTCTGCAGGGAAGATTTCATTCTACTAGAAGGTTCATCGCACAATTGGTAAATAAAACTCATCCTTTTAATCACTTACGACTAAAAAATGTTTCTTTCAAATGGGATGAAAAATGTGAAGTAGCTTTGAATCAACTGAAGCAATATTTGATGTCCCCACCCATATTGGTACCACCAACAAAAGGAAAACCACTATTACTCTACATGGCAACAACTGAGATATCTTCGGGCGCTTTGTTGGCATAGGAAGACTCTACAAGAAAAGAAAGGGATATGTATTACATTATAAGAACATTAAATGGCTATGAAATCAATTACACATTCATTGAAAAATATTGTTTGGTGGTAGTATTTTCTATGCAACAATTGCATAGAAAAAGCTTGTTTGGTGGTAGTGTTTTCTATGCAACAATTGCATAGAAAGGGATATGTATTACATCAGTAGAACATTAAATGGCTATGAAATCAATTACACATTCATTAAAAAAGCTTGTTTGGTGGTATTGTTTTCTATGTGACACTACATGTTAACCCACACCATCAAATTGATAGCCAAGATTGATCCATTGAAATATTTACTCAACAAAGTCAATTTAACTAGAAGACTAGCAAAGTGGGTAATGACATTGAGTGAGTTTGATATTCAATATGTGCACAAAAAAGAAATCATTACAAGATGATCATCCCATGCACATCGAGTTTCCAGACGTAGATTTCCTTACAGTGTCAACACAATAGTAGATTTTATACTTTGATGGATCTTACACTCAACATAGATCAAGTGTAGGAATCCTATTTGTCATGCCTCAAGGACACACCATTCTAAAATCCTACAAGTTGATGTTTCCTTGCACTAACAACACAACTCAGTATGAAGCATTGATTATTGGTATCAAGGTAGCCATGGAGTGGAAAATCAAAGAGTTATAGGTCTATGGAGATTCTCAACTAGCCATAAATCAGGTTAATGATGATTATTAGACAAAATATGACAAGTTGATGTTGTACAAAAGAGTGGTGGATGATTTCAAGAAGTACTTTGTTGAAATAAAATTTGAGAAAATTCCAAGAGGGGATAACAAAGTTGTAGATTCCATGGCAACCATTGCCTCTCTTCTACAGATACTAGAGAAACGAGCTCATTATGAATTCATGGTGGAACAACTGTTTAACCCCACCTATGATAACCTTGAATCCCAAGTAATATACCATCTAGTTGAGGCTGAGGCTTCTATCTATGGGAAGATCTACACCTATCTAAAATATGATATCCTAACACCAGATTTATCTCAAAACCAAAAATGTAACTTTATCTGAAAAGCAGCTCGACACACCCTAAAAGTCAATGTACTTTATCGACGAGGTCTTGATGGTACTCTCCTTTGGTGTCTTGAATGTAACAAAGGTGAAACGTCTTTATGTGAGGTTCATGAAGGTATCTGTGGCCCTCATTCAAGTGGACTAACTCTGGCTAAAAAACTCCTACACTTGGGGTATTACTGGCCAAACATGGAGGAGTCCTTCCAATTTGTCAAGAAGTGCAAGAAATTTCAAGTCCATGGCAACCTCATACATGCACCAACACAACAACTACAACCATTTGCATCAACATGGCCTTTCTCTCAATGGGAACTTGATCTTGTAGGAAAAATTCATCCGTCTTCATCCAATGGACACAAATTCATAATCACAACCACCAAATATTTTAAAAAGTGGATTGAAGTTGTTCCCTTAACTAGAATCACTAGAAAACAAATTGCATCCTTCATCCTAAATTACATTATCTGTTGGTATGGTATTCCTCAGTCCATTGTCACTAACAATGGTAGACCTTTCAAGAATTAGGACATCCAGGAACTTTGTGAGAAGTTTCATATCCAACATCGATTTTTTACACCATACTACCCTCAAGGAAATGGCCAGGCAGAGGCCTCAAACAAAACCATTTTGAAGATCTTAAAGAAAACTGTCAATGATGCTAGACATGATTGACATGTTCAACTGAACCCTACTCTATGGGCTTACCATACTAGCATCCACACCCCTATAGGACCCACACCATATGCTCTTGTCTACAGATCAAAGGCCATTTTACCTATTGAGGTTGAGATACCTTCTCTTCAGGTGTCTTTGAAGGGAATCATTTCAGAGGAAGATTATAGAGTATTCAGGCTACAAGAGTTGGAACTATTGGATGAGCATTGTCAGCATGCAGTTGATCACCTAAAATCCTATCAACAAAGGATGTCTAGAAGTTAGAATCACCAGGTCAAACCAAGAACATTTTAGGTTGGTGATTTGGTCCTGAAAGAGAATCCTCGTAATCAACAGGATAGGGAAAAGAAAGGAAAATTTGAACCCAATTGGCTAGGTCCTTTTGTCATTGTATCAGTCTATGGATCAAGAGCATATCAGTTGTCCATGCTTCAAGGGGACCTATTTGAAGAACCCATCAACAACCTGCATCTCAAGAATTTATACACCTAAATCATCTAGTGCATGGTCAAAAAGTAGAAAAATAAAAAAAAAATCAAAAAGATCAAAAATACAAAAAAATCAAAAAGAGAGAAAAGTACAAAAAAAGAAGAGAAAATATGAAAAAAGGTGAAAAATCAAAAAAATTGTTACCATGATGAAAACCTGGTAAACATGCATCTTGGTAACAACAAAAAAATCATGTAATATGAAAAAGTGCAATAAAAACAAGTAGTGAAAACCTGGAAACAGGCACTATTTGTCATAGATTAGCTTTTCCATCTATTTGAGCATGATTTAGCCATTCGCTTTCACCATCATTCTGCTTTTCCATCAGAGAACCTCATGTACATATCTTGGCATTATAGTCGTGTCTCACCCTGGTCTAGGGGAAAAATCCTAAACTCACTGGGGGAAATAAACTTTGAGCTTAACACAACAGACAGACAAATAGTCAGACAACGTAGAAAACACAACAATCATAATAAAAAATCAACATTGAACATTGATCACAAATTTTAAACATCAACCATCCAAATCAACAACAAAATCAATCAAAACAAATCTTAATGGATGATACTCTTTTGAAGCATGGTTTTATCACTTTGAAATGAATGTTCAATTGGTGTATGTTGATTTTTGTTATCATTTCTCTGGAGTAACTCGTGGATGTCATGAACTAGAGAAGCTATGATCGAGAATGATATTTTTCTTTGTCTATTGTTTGTGAGTTGATCATTACTACTATGCAAATTGTCGCAAGACATGCTCTACAAAGTATCACTAATGGCATTTTGAATTTGCATAGGAAAATGATTAACTCTTGTTTGCTTACATAAGCAATGCTCAGGTCATCTCAATTCAATTTGATGTAGAGGGGATGGGAACTTTAGGAAAACAACACAATGATTTCAAAGGTCACAACAATGCACTCTCAAACACCCTTATAGAAATAAGGCTCAATGGCTCACTTATAACTTATATGCTTCCTTATGGACCCAAACCCTAGGAGTGCTCTTAATAGACTAATACAAACTTTTCTTGAATATTTACAAAGCCCCAACCCTCTGTCTTAAGCACAACTCTCTTTTTGCAACTTGACTAGGCTTCTAGCCCAACTAGGCCTCTAGCAATGGATTCTTGAACTTTCACTCAATGTTCCCAAAGGACCCTCCAAACTAATGATTGAACCAAATGTGGTTTATGATGCTACACAACATACTAGATTCTTGATGGCACTTGTTTTGGAGCACACCAACCAAAATCTATTGTTTCCTCAAAAATTAGGCCTAATTAGCCCTCTTTTTCAAAGCAACCCCTCTCTAAACTCAACCCATAACCATGAAACTTTCAACAGTCTCTTAAAACATCCCCAAACCAAGGATTTTCAAGATTTTAGTCTTCTATGACACCCTTAATATGCTCAAACACAAAACCCTCCATAAATTGCCTCAAAACTAGGGCTTTTTAGTTACTCACCTTCCAAACACTTCCAGAACCCTCTCTTTGACTTTTCACCATTACATCAACATAATAAATCAATACAAACTCAAAAAATTTCCCCTTATTAAGGCATATCTTCTGCTGCTATACTTTAGCCCCCATCCTCATGCACTTTTCCTTGCTAAAACTCAGTGTACACCTTAGAATTCCTCTTCCCTAAACATTATCTTGTCATATTTGTATTATACATGTTATAATAGATCCATTTCACAAGTTACAGCATCATTTCCTCATGAAATGGATCAAACATCCATGAAAACCACCAAAAAATAGTGAAAACCTACACTTTCTTGAGGACAGTCAATAATATAATGTAAGAAACAGATTTCTAACATCTATTAGGGAATTCAAAAGGTTAAATGAATGTAAATACAAGTCTCTACTTCATCCAATGAAACTTATCTTTAGTAGAAATCAATAGATCATCAATTGAGCACAAGAAAATGCAAAAAAAATGAAGTTTTTATTGATTTTCTATAGCAGTCCGTACAACACTTAGAATATCAGCCAACAGCCCATAAAAATGACTTTTCCAACCTTAAAAACCCTTCCCCCAACTTTCCCAACCAATTAGAATTGGTTTCATTACATTATTAGTGCTAAGTCATCAAAAACACACTTTCCCGCCAAAGTTGGATTTTGAAAATTTGAATTCTCCAACTTGAAATTTATTGAAATTTAATCAACTATAAAGCTTATAAACTATTGCATGGAATTACTAAACCTTATTTGACTTAATTAAAACATAAAAACACCTATCTAGTCTCTTAGGACACCATTTGTCAAATACAATGCACTTTGGTCCTATGGTCCTTATCAAGACCCTTAGGACTTTTGACTCCTTTAACATTTTTATCCAATTCAAAAGCCATTATAGGCTTTAGGATGTTATAATTGATGCTCTGAGATGCTTGACAAGTCTTCATGACCCTTGCATCCTCCTGGCCCTTGAAGTGTTCTTTGAAGAGCTTGGGTGCTCCTGCACCACAATTATACCTAGATTCTTGTGTTAACTTGCAATATCAAAAATCATGGATGTAGTACTCAAGTCATCATGGTCTAATTATACCACTGATATTTGTACTCACTTTCAAAAATTTAAAAGGCTCAATGATGATACCAAGCACAACAAATCTGCTGACAAAATGACAACTTTTCATATTAGTTTTGCATGGTTACGATCTAGATCACATCCATATTAGTTTTTCATTTGCATTTTGGGTTTCTCCAAGACGGGAAAAATTTCAAAATGATGTTATCTTTCTCATCAACGAATTGAGTACATTTTAAATTAACAAAAAACAAGTTCATTCACATATATAGTTGCATAGGAATTATCATAAGCATATCATACATTAGAAAGCATCATCATAAGCATATCATACATGCATTAGAGTCATCATAAAATTCATCTCATATAGCAATTAAATCATATATTTGCATTTGAAAAGCACAAAAATAATGTACATTGCATCTCATCTGCATAATGAAATCCATCTCATATAGCCTAAAAGCATCATTCATAAAACATATAGAATCATAAACCATGAATCATTATCATCATCATTGCATCCATACATAACATATAGAATGGAAATTAAAATGCATCCATCATAAAAAGAGCATGTAGACAACATGTAGATTGATAATATCAGCTGCATCTCATATATAATATCAAAAGAAATGTCAAGTGTACAATGATATCGTAAAATATGGAGAGGTACATCATAAAAAAAATGGTAGAATATTATAACATCTCTAAATAAATGTATACATCATGTCTCAAATACAACAAATGTCAATATTGGAGCTATGTGTTGCTCCCCCCAGACAATGTTGGCCCCACTGCGCTTCCTACTCCACCACCCGATGGCCTTGCACCTGGATCTCTATGAGGTGGCCCTGTCATATCCCTATTGGTAGTCCAAGAGTGGCTTTGACCCGATCTAGCATTGGCTGACTGTACATAACTCACACACTGCTCTACAAGCACTACCTCATGATACTACAACCTATAATACTCAACCTACCTGGTGGAGTGTTGTACCTCTCTAAGGTAATCTGCTCTCTTGGTACCCTCAACAACTCTTTGTAATCTCTCTAACAAGGCCTCTTCCTACTCACACCATTGTCTTAGAGTATCTCTCTTTGTTTTTAGTGAGGCAATCTGTGCCTATGCCTAAGTCTGTGCCTAAGCCTGTGTCGGTGCATGTGTCTGTAGCTATGCCTATACCTATGCTAGCTGTCCCTGTAACATCTATACCTGGGCCTATAAAGTAGATATTTGAGCCTGTTGTTGATGGGAGGGAAACCAAATGTGAATCTGTTGATGCCCTACAACCACTAAGGATCTCCTCCTCCAGGACACTCTCACATCTAATGCTAGTCCACCTCCACCTGCATCCCCATCTCCACCATCACCACCACCTCCACCATCCCCATCTCTATCATCTCCATCATCACTACTATCTCCCTCATCCTCCTCATCACCTCCTCCACCCCTCTTCCATCCCAGTACATGATCATCATCTAAGGAAGGTAATGGCTCATCTGGACTAGATATCCTCGAGAAAGGATGTGCAAGGAAATAATGTGCATACTCTTGCAACACTACAACCTCTATGATCTCTAGATGATAATCCCATGTAATTACTTGTAACCCAAGGTACTCTTGACATGCTTCATCATATGATAGTGATGGTCCCCACTTTGGTATGTCCTGTCGTCTACGTGCATAAAGTGCAACTCCCTGAGGCGTACCCTATACTCGCCCATACTGTCGCAACACTCCCATGAGAAGGAATCTCTCAATCACAAACATTTTCCTCTTAACCATGTACCTTGTAGTGCACACATATGACATCTATGTGTCATCCTTTGGCCATTTCTCATAGTCTACATAGGGCCTCCATATCACAATATCCATATCATCTAACAATCATCTCTAGTACTCTAGTTTTCCCAGATTATGTTGGACAACTGGACTGGTATATCTGAAGACATAAGGCCTCCCAACTAGACGTTGTCTATTTGCAATAGGCCGAGTGATAGCTATGTGCTCCCACACCCATTTATGTAGCAATGTCACCCCAGCTGATAAACTGGCCCCTATGAGATATACTACCTGATGAAGATCATGGTATAAGTGTGCCAACATGTAAGATCCCTAGGCATATCAAGTCCTTTGAGTAATCATGCTCTCCAATATCTGACCCCAACCAACTGATAGTCCCTTCATCCTACAGTCTAGACATAAGAAACCTCCAATAAATATAGCAAGAACACAGGGTAGAGGCACATATGAATCAACCATCTCCCTCCATGGAATCTCATATCTGCAAATCTGGTCATCATCAAAGACTCTCCTCAATGAATCAGTACCCCCTGCTCTATGTGGTCATAAACAATGAGCTCACCAACAATAGGAATCTATAGTATCTGGTATACATCCTGTAGCATGACTGTCATCTCACCAGTGGCTAAATGAAAGGTGTTGTGGTCACTCTACCACCTCTCAGCCAAAGCAGTCAACAGTCCTTTGTTGATCCTATACTGGGGCATACCTATCAAAGAGGTCAAACTGCATCGTCCAATCACATCTAAATCAGCCTACACCAAATGGGATATCATATCCTAGGTCTTCAAGAAATGCTCCTGAGACTGAAGGACTTTCAAAGGCTCCTATCATCAATAGCATATCGCAAATCAACAATCTTATCAATCAACATCAATCAACCTATCAATCTAATAAGCTCTAGTGAGATTTTGATCAAATCTCGTGAGCATCTATCATTGATCCTCACCTATCATGAGGTCAATCATCATCATCATATCTTTTATCCTCACCTATCATGTGGTCAATTATCATCATCCTATAATTGATTATCACCTATCATGAGATCAACCATCAAGTATCATATCGAACATCATCAAATCAACAGTTGACATGATCATCAAACATCAAACACAAGGAGGCAACACAGGGCATCAATTAAAAAATTCATCGATTTATGTCCTGAGGGGGCATATATCCATCATCACTTGAAAACCAGTGTCTGGAGCATATCAATTTATTTATTTTAGTGTCATCAACAATTTTTTTCTTTGAAGCAATGTGTAAACACATCACTTCAAAGAGGGGCAAAATGTATACACCTAAAATTGGTCTAGATAAATAATTAATTAAATACAAGTTATTTAATTAATTGATCTTTATTTTGTCTACTTATAAATAAATTCTAAATTTATTTATATAGTTCGCAATTTTCTAATTCTTCTATCTTAAATCACATTCTTCTAATCTTAATTAAATAAACAAATTTAAATATTTTTTCTTATTTAATTATCTTTCCTCTTATTAAATTTAAATTTAGTCACATGTCTACATCTTTTTCCTCCTTCCACCTCATCATGTGTCTCAACAAATTGAATATGTCAAATATTTAATTTAGCATTATCCTCAACAAATTTCCAAACAACTTTGAGACACTTAGCTCTCTTCTTCCATTTATTCTTCTAAACACTTGGTAGATTGTTTTACTAAAGGGAACACTCTCCTTAATTCTCTCTAACTTCTTCATCCTCCACCCTTGATCTCTTTAGCTATGATCCTGACCGTTGGTTGCTGCCACCTAATAATATGCCTTGGAAAATCTATAAATACAACCTCATTGTATAGCAAAAGGATCCCAACTTTGAGCAATCTTACTCTACGGAATTTTCATTAGAGCATTTGTGAGCATTTAGCAATTAGCATTTTAGAAGCATAGTAGTTTATAATCATGGCTTTTCCATTAGTTGTATTTTAGCTATCATAGTAGTTTTCATACAATATTTGCACCACAACATTTAGCATCATATCCTTATCACAACATCATTATCATAGCATCACTGTCGTATAGTTCAATCAATCATATGCGAATAGATTTCTTGTATTTTCCAGCATCTTGTTCTTCAAGTTGTCATTCTAAAGGTCATAGTGCACAAACAACCTGAGAGCCATTATGATTTAATGAATCCTTGGAGACAAAGAACAATGGGATGACTTTAGAGAATTTTTTTGTTTCAATTTGATTAGATTTGTTATTAGAATTCTCTAATGTAGTGTTTCATTGATTATGTGGTTTTATTACTCATTCACATATTTCATACACACAATACCTATAAAGAGAAATGATTGCATCAACTTGAAATGCTTGATAAATGATGTATCAATGCTCTCGAGCATCTCCAAGCTTATTCTAAATGATTGAAATGTAGTTATAATGCTCATGTAATTCCTCACACATTTAATAAAGGTGATTTAGTGTTATATGAAAATCAGCATAATGTCAATGCCGCCCCAAATGAAAAAGGAAATTTCAGCCCTAATTGTTTAGGAAATTACATAATTGATGAATGTTATGGGTTTGGAGTATGCACATTAATGGAAATAGGTGGTAAACCTCTCAAAGAACCTACAAATTTTGTGCATTTACGATAATACTACAGCTAACATCTTCTTTGAATAGTATGTGCATTAAAGCAGTGTTGTTAGATTAAGTAGATAGTGTTCTATTTTATCTCACATTGCTTCTTTCATTGACAAAAATATCTTTGTGTGTCTTAGATTATGGAGTAATTATTCAATAAGTTTGGATTATTACTTTAGTTTTCATACTATTTGAATTCATCTTGTGTGTTATGTTAGATTAGATCCTTATATGCATTTAGTTTACATAGCGTACTCAATCACAATGTAGTATCTAATGTAAAATAAAATGTTTTAATTAGATCACATAAACATTAGATCATGGGGATATTTATTAAACACTCTTAATAAGGATATTTAATAAATCACATTGACATTTACTCATAAAACCAAAACATGAATGCTCATATATTATATATCAAAAGTTCATATACATATAATCAATAATATAATGTTGCTATGGCCTATGATTGCTAGACACCTCAAGGCCTATTGGTGGCATCCATTGAGAAATGGTAGAATGTGACCATGATTTCCTTTGGATCTCATGATTACCTATAGGCCCTTCAACTCTCCAACTGCTCTCACCTCCTGTATGAGTGCCTCGACAACTCCCAATCTATGTGATCTCTCTCTTCCTACAGCTTGGCCATCTCCCTCTCCAACCTTGAGACCTCTAACTGTAAGGTGCCCTACATCTTTTTGTTTGTCAAAACAAAAGATGCTTGGAGCTCATCATATGCCACATGTAGTGCTAAACATTTTCCTACAACTCGCTCCTCCCTGGACTCAGCTAGGTTAGTGCGTCTGGTTGCGCTCTCATATGTTGCCTTCAATCTTGCAATAGGATTGAAGAGATATACATGTCACCTCACAAAAGGTGGGGGAATTCACTCTAAAGGTATATCCTTGTGTGGGGAAAAATGAGGCACCATCTCCATGGTCACCCAGTGATAGAGATCATGCCACTCTTGCGTGGACCCACCAAGATCAAAAGCATAAAAGATATCATTACACATCATCAAATATATATAAATAATATACATTAGCATAAAATCATAATAAAAGTATAAATAACACATCATCACCTAGGTCTCTAGCCTACCAATCAGGGTATAGTCATGTAACAATGGACCCTTCTAGTGTAGGAAGTTTGGATGGTCTGCTACCATTGGCCTCCCCAAACTCATAAATGTTGATCCCTACTACAACCGATGACTATGCTCTAGTGACTCAAGTAGGAGGTGAATCCCTCCTCTTGGGGCTAGCTGAGGCCTCATCTATCCCATCAGGATCATCACTCATTAGCTAGACGTTCTCCTCCTCCTCATCAAGGAATATTTCTGGTACTATGCCCTCATCATTTGTATCCCCATTGATATCCTCATCATCCCTATCATCTCTATGACCTAGGAGAGGTGTTGCATGGCCCACATGATGATTCCTCAGAAAGATATGAGCAGGTCATGCTCCAATCCACCATTGTTTGTAGGCCACTGTGGCACCTACATTGTCGGTATTGAAGACTAAGGGCATGTTGTGGTCCTCATACTCTGAATCACTATATTTAACATCATAAATGATGAGGAAACAATTTTCTTTGGGCCTAGCAACATTGTGTGTTGATCGTAGATACATAGGTCATGGCCTTGACATAACTTGAATCTATCTAGATTGTCACATGACAAAAAAATAGTAGAGGGTCTCACTATGTAATCATGTCACACCAGTATAAATTGATCTTGCTACTTCCTAGCCAACTGACCTCTCTCATATACCCACCATAGTATCATGAGATACAATCTCCATACTATCTCATCCTCATCCAAGTGGTTAAATGTAACTCTCCGGTGTAACAAATCTCCATCCAGCCAAGAGTGTCTCAAATAATAGCTATAGGCTTGTGGATAGCACATGGCTGCTATGTTTAGATATATTGTAGGTCTAGTACATGTGATGTGCTCAAAGCACCACACCTGCAAGAGTGTACAAAGTACTATCCTATATAGCTCTTGGTACACGAAGTGCTCGAGATCATAGTATAGATGTGCTAGCGTACTGCGACCCCAGTCATAAATAGTTAGATACACCTCCATGTATCAAATGATGTGAACTAATATGATCCATCTAAGTGTGTTCCTCTCCCATCAAAAACTAGTGCTAATGCTATAGTGACTATCATAATGTGCCTCAACAATAATGACTATGCATATAGCAACCATTTGAGCTCGATGTAGGGTTCAACACTCACCTCTCAAATAGGCTGACCCAAACAATACTGAATATCATCTTGTATCTCCTTAGGTGTCCGCTCATCTTTCAAATGCAAAATATTTCCCTAGATAGGTAACCATAGGATGCGGTTAATATCCTCTAGTGTAATAGTCATCTCCCCTATAGGAAGGTGAAAGGTGCACATATCTATGTCCCACCTCTCTACAAGGGCCATCAACATAGCATCATGATGCCTCATGGGTGGCATGAGGTATACCCAAGATAATCATGTCTACTATAAGATACTAATCTCATCCTTTGATAGTTGACAAAGCCACTCTCAGAGGTGACAAAATTGTCTATCTCCTAGATGATGTTGATCTCGAGGAGGGATCTAAAGAATAAATAGAAAAATAAATCAAGTAAATATATGAATTAAATAGTTAAAATTTTCACTAAAGTTGCTCTAGGACACTTTGCAACCAACTTGGACATATGAGCCATTTTTTGATTGAGGGTCCTAAACACTTTAGCCATTTGTGGACACTTTGCAACCAAGAGGGACACTTTGGAAAAAAGGAGGACACTTTATGAATTTTTTGATAGGGTTCTAAAAACTTATAGAAATGCAAACAAAATATTATAAATACATGAATACAAATACAAATCAGAGCAAAATCCACTTATTGTATGCCACATCTCACCCTGTGCCACCTTGTCATGAAAAATGTCTAGTCTCGGAGGCTTGTATGCTCATCTACTAGGAATATTCAATCACTCTACACCAAGGTAAATTACAAAGAGGTAAATGTAAAAATGATAGATAAAAGTGTCATTTTCATTCATATACACTAAACTATATTAAAGAAACTATATTTTGTTACTATATTTTATTCAAATCAACATATTGGGGGCTAGTGAACTCCATTTTTTATGTGATTTTTTGTGTCAGATTGTGATTTCATCTACAATATTATCTAATTCCTATCAATATGTGGTGAACGTTGTAAATACAATACCCTATTGTAAGCGTTCACATCATTAAAATAATTTGATGAGGTTTCATCGCTACCTTGATTCTACCTTTGTAAAGCAAGCAAAATTTGGGGGGCATACATCTACCCTCGAATTTGATTCTCTATAGAAGTTTGATAAGAGGATTTTTTAATGACTAATGAATCAGTGTTGTAGGATGTGATTCCCAACATTGTGGTTTGGCAAATGGCTATAGTAAGGGCTTCACTCTCCCTATTTTCTTATGAATCCATATGAATATCCTTTTTATTTGAATTCCTTTAGCTTGCTTCTGCACATAATTTCCTATGGCCACTAAAGTCAGGGCTAAATGTGGTGTAGAAAATTGTATTCCTTTCTAAGTGAAAGTACAATTTCACACTTAGTTTGGACCCATTTTAGTGATCTTACATTTATGCATTTTTAAACCTCATTAATGGGCCCCTAATACCCTTTATTATGCATCCCAAAGCCTATTTTATTTATTTCTCGACACTATAAACCACATTAAATAAATGCTATTAATCAACTTAATGCCTCAAGATAAATTAGGTCCTAAGCTTTTAGGTCAGCACCCATTTTCCCATGGGCGAATGGGTCCCCTTTAAGCTCACTAGCTTAAATTTAAACATTTTTTTGGTTTCATTTCAAGGTCCTAAATTCAAATTCTAAGTGTTGGCTTTTAGGATCTAATAAACAGGAAATTAGAAAGGAAACCTATAAAACTAAGTCTTTCAATTATTTTTCACTAGACAAGAAAGATATTCACTTAAAATCATAAGGATTTACATTCGAGAGAAATGAAAATTCAATCAAGCATTCAAAGTTGAAGTCTTGGAGCAACATTCTATTTGTTTTTGCAGGATTTTAAGACCATTTTGCCAACAAGATCAAGCATTGTCAAGGATTGATGATAGATGCCTATGGAGGATCATAATGGATTCTAAGTTTTGGGAGATACACCAAGCCATTAAACCAAGCCTAATAGGTTATTTCCTAAGTGGTTCCATCTTCTATTATCATTCTACTTTCTACTTAAAGGAAGGTATATTGAGATTTGTGATCTATTAGGGTGATTTGATAACTTCCAAAGTAGGCTTTGTTACTATCAATTATTTCATTTAGGGATCCTATTCTAACACATTTGAGTAGGGTTTCCTTGCATTTAAGCTCTTGTAATCTTATACACACTTAAGATTAGGTCTAGCACACACTATCATGTTTTAGATCTATACTTTTCATCAAGATTTAATTACCAAACTAGGGGTTTGACTAAGGAAAACCCCCATCCACCACCAAACAACAATTTTTGTTTTGTAGATTTATCATAGATTTAGATCTGAGAGTGAAGGTTCAGAGGTACAAGAAAGAAGTGCAAGTTTCAGAATGAGATCTCAGATTCATAATTTTCCATAACAAGAGATTGGGACCCAATCACCCATGGGTGAATGAGTCCCTGATAGGCTTGTAGAAACAACATTTTATGATAGGTGCATAGTGTTATCCTTTCTTAGATCTGCTAGAACCTTTCTTGTTTCTCTCAGTTTTATGCTTAATCTACAAGATCCAAGTGGTCTCTTGCATTTTGGAGTTGATTTTGTATTTTTAGTTTTTCTCCCCATAGTGTTGTTTGACCTTGACCCCTATCCTTCAATCATAAGGAAATCTAAATATTCTCACATTGGGTTGATTCTCCTAAGGTTTGTTAATCAATTTATTACGGGGATCTCATTTCCTAATAAATGTAGGAAGATAGGGTCTATTTCCACCCTTTGGACTTACCTTTCCATTTTGGGAAAACCCTATTTTTCTTCATTTCACTTATAAAGTCTCAAAGAATCGTAGGCTTGTTGGAATTATAAATCAATGGTTAACCCATTCATCCTATTCTTCTATATTTTGGCCGTGCTAACATGATATCATGATAGTCAAAAAATAAATAATAATGCATCAATGTTGTATCCAAAACCATCAGTATACATATATCCTACATAATCATCATCATATCATAAGCATAACATCATCATAGAGAAAATATAAAAAAAGAAATGCATCCCTCTCATAACATGCAAATTTTACATCATCATAACACATCATATAGAAAGGATACTGAAAAAAGAAAGTAAATCATCCATCACATTGCATTCATATCATAAGTCATACATTGCATACATCCATATAACATCTCATTAGGAATCATAACACATCACATCATATACATAATAGAGGTACACATGCATCCATAAACATATGCATCTATACATGATCATAAAGCATTAAATAAAGAAACATCACATCATAAATGTCGCATCAGACCATCTCATATATATATCTCAAAATATGTTTGTCATGATACAAAATCTGAATCAATGTGTAATGTCATAAAAAGTGAGTATACATGAGGCTATCAAAATCAACCAATGAATTTATATACATAACATACCAGGGTTGTACATCAAAAATGTGTCTATAAGCGCAAAGTTATCCTCTATTTTTCCTATCATCATGATGAGACTAATCTGAATTCCCCACCAATGATTGTTGATGATCAATACCCCCAGGCTATTGATGAACTAAAGGTGCACCTCCCAAACCACTTGGTGTGAGTTTGCTCCTCTGCAAAAAAATTGGTTGTTACCAATGAGGAGGAACATATCTATAGTACAAGCTCCTATAATAGGAAGCCTCCATAGCCTATTTGTACATATGAGTAGATACCACCTAGCCCTGTGTCTGGATAGCCATAGCCTCTAGCTACTGTCGGTGACCTATCTCCTAAGGTAGTTGAATTGTTAGTTGCTACACCTACTAATGGTCCTGGTCATGCTCTCCAGTCACATGCTACACCTATAGATGAGCTGCATCCTACTCTTGGCGAGTGATGCACTGCTCCTGTCTAAGTATATCTCTCTCAATAGTTAGGGCTTGGATATTTGCATCTCTTAAATTAGATGCTTGTGGTTTCTATTGTTGCTGCTAGTGGTGTGGTGGTGGTGGTGGTACCTATCATAATGGATGTACCAAATGTGGTTGTCCTAGCACCTATCCAACCCCAGACTACTACCCATCACCTGACACCTATCCATTGTTCCCATCCTAGGGAGGCTACTAAGGAGGCTACTATCCTATGCCCTGTCCTTTGCCCTATCTCTTCCCTCTACCCCTACCAAGAACCTATCTATCTGTTGGATCATTCAGTCATACTAGGGAATGCTAAAGAAACCATGCATCGTAAGTAGGTGTAGTCTTGTGTCATATGGGCTACTAGCATATACCTACAACTATAAGAAAAGTGCTCTAAAATTGCCAATAGCCACCTATGGTGAGACCTATTTTCCCTAGACTATCTCTTAGGAAGTTCATGCAAATATAGCCTTGTAAGTGGTGGGAACTATATCCTAAACCTCACCAAATTGATGGGACGCTTGATTAGGAAGGTACCTCTCTACCATAGTGTGCTTTTGACCAAGGATGTATCTAGTCTGGTGAGCATAAAAAAAATTCTTCTAGTCATCATACTAGAGATGGCCCTGGATCCATGACCTCCATTTGAAAACTATCATATCATTGATCACTCACCTCCAATAGGAGATCCTTGTGGTACTTGTGTGTTGTAGGGTGGTAATGGATCCATATTTATAAACAATAGGCTAATTAGGATCAGTGTCAACAAGTGTAATAATAGGTTTGAGCACAATGATGTGCTCCCACTCCCAAATGTGTAACAATGCAATGCCAACCCCTAGAGCCTACCCCCTCAGATAAATAACCTAGTGCATGTCGTGATATAGTGAGGTGAGAAAAATGGGTCCCCAAGCATAGAGAGTCATCCACTAAACCATCCCCACCCAGGCGAGTGATCAACCGAAGCTAAATCCCCTACCTCATCTATTGGGCACCAATACTCCATTGATCAAAGCTCCAATAACTAGTGGCAGATCTCTAGTACCCACCCTCTATACTCTCACAAGTTGATATGATGGTTGTCAACCTAAATAGTATCTAGCCTAAGCACATTGAAGATCACGTCTTGACCTGCATCAGTATCATAGATGACCCTCTCCTCGTGGATCGAGACTCATAGAATGTGCCACACATCTTCTAGAGTAATGGTTGACTCTCTAGTGGGAAAGTGGAATGAGGAGGTCTCATTGTGCCAGCACTCCAACAATGTATTCATCATCACCAAATGTGTCCAGATCTTCAAAATATGTGCAACAAACCATAGTCCAATCACTCCAAGGAAGAAGTTCTTGTCATCCCAAAAATGGTGAATGTGAGAAAGAATGTTGGGTCCACGCTCATGCAACATGATCAGTCTAATGAAATCCTACACACACGAAGCAAACATGTCAAATTTGCTAAAAAATGATAAGATTTGGGGGTGATCCCACATTACTGGTTTACAATTTTTGGCCAAACTAGACAATGAACTGATTTTTTCTAACTAAATCTTCACTTTCAAGCACCTATAGCAACTAAACCGTGAGGAATTTGAAGATGATGCAAACTAGTGATTTGTGAAATTTTGTCTATAGATTCTAAATATATTTTTTTCAAAATTTTTGGAATCAGATTGCACTTATTTTTCCATCTCCTTCGAAAACTAGTTGTTATTAGTAAACACCATTTTTAAGGAGTCATGCTCACCATATACAACATAATTTTTTTTCTATGAAGGATAAAATTTTAATTTTTTTGAATTTAGATTTGTAACTATGATATCTAACCGGTTCATTTGGTTTCATAGTGTTTTATTGAATATTTTTTCCTTAATCAAGTTTCAAAGTCAAACAATTACAATTCAGACATAGGTGCACCATATACAACATAAATTTTTTTGTATGTATCAAATTTTTATTTTTTTTACTAGATCAAGGAGATCAATACCTAGCCTAAACATATTTTTTAGAATTTTATTTTGATAATCTGCTATTTTTCCACATGTACAGAATATAGAGCTTGATTTTCAGTGAAAAACCTATGTTTAATCAAACTAAAAAAACAAATACATAATAAACCAAAATATATTAAAATTATATTTGATGGATAGCTCATTCCAAGGACTACCATCATCTAGTTGGGTCTTTGAAGTCTCCTCCATTTTCATCCTCAACTCGAGCTTCGAACGAAAAAATTCTTTAGAAATTTGGTTGCAGAGGGGGAGAAGGGGGAAAAGGGGGGTTCTAGCGAACTAGGGTTTGCTAGAACTAAAGGGTTCACTCGAACACCCCCTTCTAGTGAGCCCCCCTTTAATGCAATTAAAAAATAAAACCCATTAAAGGGGGGTTCACTAGAAGGGGGGTTCTAGAAAACCCTTTAGGGGGTTCTAGCAGATCCCCCCTAGTTCTAGTGAACCCCCTAAGGTTTTTTCCATCTGAAAATACATTTTTCCTTCCTCAATGGAATTGTAAACTAGTTTTGTGGGTTTAACCTTGGAGTCTAAAAACCCTAAATCAACAATTTCATGGTAATTTCACAATTTTGCTACTCTAGTAATCTACAATTGCATCATAATTTAATAATTGTGTCTCTATACACAATTGCACGTCGACATTGGAGTGCTTCACTGTACCCAAATTGCCTAGTGTGATGCTATCCTGCAATCATGTCACAATTTCACAATTGTGTTGCTAGACCTAAATGACACATTGTGTTGTTATTTCACAATAGCGACACTATCCTGCAATTGTGACCCTAGACCAAACTTGAGCATTGCATTGTTATTGCAAATGCATCACTACAAAAAATTGCACCATTGATCATGACAAAATCTTCACAATATTGTGACACAATTGTTTGACCTAATTTGACTCGTAATAAATGAATAAAAATTAAAAAATGAGATTTTTTTTGAAATGCCTATCAGGGTTCCTGCATCAGCTAATCGCTGGTACTGTCAGAGCAAAAGTGGCAACAATTCTCTAAAGGCATGTGTGCAAATGAATTTAAAATGACCCTCCAACCTCTATTTAAGCCTAAAATTAGGGTTTTTCCCTAATTAGGGTGGGAAAATGGGATGTTTAATCCTTTTAATCAACTTTTGAGATATTCAGCTTATTTTGAAGTGCTTTTTAGGTTTTTGAGCTTGTTATTGTGTCCCAAAGCTTATTTTTTGTAGCCAAACCTTTGTTAAATCTTTGTCACAATCTCGACCTAAAAATTAAAATTTCCACTCGATCTCTTGAGGGGGCAATGTACCAAGATAATTCCTTCCAATGGGGCAAAGTGGGGCATCCAAAAAAATAAAGAATTTTTAAATTTTTGATCTGAGTAGCAACATTGATACGAAAAGTGTCAGTCTTTAAACAAATGTAACAAGCACCTCACTTCAAAGAGGGAAAAAATGTAGACACTTAAAATCATCTTGATCGATATGGCACATTTGAATTTGATTACTACCACCATTTCATCTTGAATCACCTCTTTTCAATCTCATTTAATTAAATAATCTTCATTGTTTAATTAAATTTATCGCTTTCTCATATTAATCAAATAATCAATGTTATTTGGCTAATTCATCCCCTTTCATACTAATTTTCATCCTATTTAATTGGATAATATGAATTATTTAATTAAATTTCTTATGTCTTCTCAAATTTAATTAAATAATCTTAATTACTTAGTTGAATGTTGTTAATATCCCCCTTTTAATTAAATAAGTTAATTATTTAATGAAATTCCTAATTTCCTCCATCATGTGCACAATTAAGTTATTTCTTAAATTACTTAATTAGCTAATTTATCTCACCCTCCCACTTGCAAGGGAATATTCCCATGCAATATTCCTCCATCTCCAATGGAAATATCTTGTAACAACTTCCTAATTCTTAGGAAATGTTCTTCTTCTAATCAGTGAGAGCCATTGATTAAAATCCTTGATCCTTTTCAACTTGCATTCTCATCCATTGAGAGGAATCCTTGATCCATTCCATCTCCTCTTATTGATTTTCATTCATTGATTGATCAAATCAATCTTGACCATTCATTCAAATATATTCCCTATAAATAATCCTCATTTCAATGAGAAAAGCAAACACTTTTGTTTAGAAACTGCATTACAATAAATTTTAGAGCATTCCTCATAAGCATTTTATCATTTAACATCCATTTTAGTTAAGCTTTGCATCCATTTTAGCTTATCTTGCATCCATTTTCATCAATATTCATCAATGACATCCATTTGAAAGCTTGTTTCAACCAAGGTATTTCGAAAGGGCTGACATTCCACATCAATGCAACACCAATCCCCCAATGGGATGAGGTTTGAGGCATTATATAGGTTTCCATTATGCATTTCTAGTTTATTTCAGTTTAATGGCCCTCTTTTGTTCTATGTTTTCAATAATTTCATTTGGAGCTTAACTTAACTAGTTAGATATTGGTTAATTTCTTATGGATCAACCATGTTTAGCTTAGGTTATGATCATGCTCACTACTACCTTTCAAATGTTTCAATTGTGGAAGAATTGGTCATTTTGCATCTAAATGTCCTTACAAAGAATTAGATGATGATAACAAAAGAGATAAGGTTAAAATATGTCTCTATTCTAAGGAGAGAATTTTTTCCTCAAAAGATGAGAATGATTCAAATGATGAAATCCTTTTTATGGCTTTGGAAGTTGGTGACAAAAAGTGTTATGTTGAGAATTGCAAGAAGTTTGGCTCCTTGTGTGATGAAGATATGTTTTCTTCTGAACCGGATCTAGAGTCAATGGAACCTAAAGGTTGGGACTTCAATCTAGATGATTGTGAAGTTGATTTTGAAGGATAACTCTAGTCTTCTCTTAAAGATCTGGATGAAGCAAGATTAAAAAATATGAAACATAAGTGCATGTTAGAAAAATCAAAAGAGAAATTGATAAATTAAAGGAAAAATCAAAAGAATCAAAAGAAGAGATTGACAAACTGAAAGCTCAAATAGGAGGAGTAAATGGATGTGAGACTAAAATCAAAGAAGTTGAAGATGTGATCTCAATTTTAAAATTCAAAGTTGAAGAAGGAAAGAAGATTGAGGATTGCTTGAATACCAAGCTCAATGATAAAATTGTTGAATGTTTAAATCTTGAGAAAGAGATTGTATCTTTGAGAAAAGAACTTGAAAAAGATAAAGATAAAATTGAAAATAGTTTGAAACTAAGAGGAGGTTATATTACTTCTATAATTATTGATGAGTTTATTAACTCTCAAAATCCATCTAAATAGAAATCTAGACTTGGTTTCATTTCAAATCCTGAAGGAGAAATTAACTACAACACCTATTTTGAAGGTTCCTGATCCAAATGGATATTTTATAGCTATAATAGATAATTTTATTAAATGATTAGGAGTAATTTATCAAGATTAAGGTGTTGTAGCTTATGAATCTAGGAAATTAAAGACTCGTGAGGTAAACTATGCACATCATGATTTGGAGTTAGCTGCCATTGTTCATGCTTTACTTGAAACTAGAGGAACTTCTTGTCGGGAAAACTCTTTGAGCTAAAAATAGATTATCAAGGACTCAAATATATCTTCACTCAACCTCACCTAAAATTTAGGTGAAGGATATGGTTATAATTATCAAGTGAGTATGATTTTGAAATAGAGTACATTAAGCACAAAGAAAATAGGGTGCCAAATGCTTTAAGTAGGAGAAGACACTTGATGACCATAGAAACCTTCAAATCTTCTCTCAAGGAGCAAGTGATGGAAGGAAAATAACATTATCCATGGTATGAACAAGGTAAATTAACTTTAGAAAATAATCCGACTAATCCAAAGGTTGAGGGATACACTATTGATGAAAATAAGTTACTATGGTTCAATAATAGAATCTATATTCCCAACTCAAGTGAAATAAGGAAAATAATTTTACCAGAATCCCATAATGCCCCTTATTTAGTACATCTTTGGGTGAATAAAATTTACTTAGATCTAAAGAAATTTTAGTTTTGGAAATGAAAGAAAATGGATATAGTACTTTATGTAGCCAAGTGTTTGGAATGTCAAAGGGTAAATGCATAACATGATATACCTCATCACAAATGGTAGGTCATTAGCATGGATTGTATAAAAGGGTTACCTATGACACCTTATAGGCATAATAAAATAATAGTGGTGATTGATAATCTTACTAAGGTGGCTCATTTCATACCAAGAAATTTAATTGATGATACTCCTACTTTAGAAAAACAAATTGTGAAGAAAATATTTAGATTACATGGAATTCTTGAGAAAATCATATTTGATAAAGATGTTATATTTACTTCAAGATTTTGGAAAAAAATTCAATTTTCCTTGGGAACACAACTAAATTTAAGCTCAGCTTACCATCTTGAAAGTAGTGGGAAAACAAAAAAAAAAACTAGGAAGATTTAATTTGAATGTACTTCATGGATCAATAAACAAAATGGGAAGAGTATCTTCCATTAGTTGACTTTTCTTATAATAATACTTTTCAATCCTCATTGGGAATGGCTCATTTCGAAGCATTATATGGCAGACCTTGTCGAACACCTCTGAGTTGGGATAATCTTGAAGATAGAATAATAATTGGTCCTGAAATGTTAAAGGAAATGGAAAGAAAAACTAAAGAAATAAGGAAAAGATTAAAAGAAGCATTAGATAGACAAAAGAGCTATGTAGATATGAACAAAACTCAAAGAGAGTTTGACATAGGTGAAAAGGTGTTTCTAAGAGTTTGAGCTCACAAGAGTTCCATAAGGATTGGGAAAAGGGCTAAATTGGTACCCCGATAGATTGGGCCTTTTGAAATATTGGAGAAAACAAAACTGATTACTTATTGGTTGGCCCTACCTTCCCAACTAAGTCGTATCCATGATGTTTCCACATATCACTTCTTAAGAAATATGTACCTAATGAAAAACATATTCTAAATTGGAATGCATTATTGTTTTAGGAGCCAAGGAGGATAACAGTAGCTCCATGAAAAATCTTAGAGAGGGGATAGTATCGATTGTGCAACATAGAGGTTAATCAATGCAAAGTGCAAAGGGATTATTACAATGAAGAGGATGCTACATGGGAAGATATGGATGAAATGCCATAGCTATTTCCTTTCTTGTTTTGAATTTTTTTATTTAAAAGTACTATTTTATATCTAATTTTGGGTTGTTATATTTTAGTGCATCAAGATGATGCACAATGTATGGGGGGAGAATGCCATAACCTTTCCTTTGGAACAATTATAGACTCTTTTGTTTTGTTAGTAAATAAATAACTATATTTTTAAAAAACATTGACACATTTATAAATTATGATAATAGTATGATATATATATATTTTATTCTAAATACAAAATGTAAAAAAAATGAAATTTTATATAACAATTAATTTGGTTAGTAACTGTAGTTTAATAAATTTGTTTCCATTAGAATATCAGTAATGTTGTTATATATATATTAAAGATTCAAGAATAAATGGATAATTATTTTATAACACAAATTTTAGACTACGACCCATTTCATATTAAGGCATTATTACAAAATCATGTTTATATTTTTTAACTTAAAGTACTCTACATTTTAGCTTATAGGTTGGGAAGTTGTCTCGCACCCCACAAATTTTCACTTGTTGGAAAAAGTTACCCTACACAAATTGTCACTTGCTAGAAAAAGTTGCCACCGCAAAAAAATTTCCACGCTAGGAAAAAATGTCAAAATGGAGAAGGGGTAAAATCATTTTTTATCTCTGCTAGCATTTAGTGCAAGGTAAGGTGGATCATTTGAATACTATTTTTTGTTCTCCTGGAAGCTCTTTGGAGACCCACCACATTGTCTTTGAACCTGCTACAGAGCTGCTTGATCACCAACGATATTTGTTGTGAACCTGCTTTTGAGTTGCTTCATCACCACCCATTTTATTCATAAATATGTTGCAAACTAGTAAGCCCATATTCCTCACCTCACACCTAAAATATAAATTTTACCCTATAACCTATATTTTCATTTCAAAAGGTGGAAAAATTCTAGCTCAAGGTCGAGCCCTAAAACCCCAATAGTTTTTAGATGAACTTTTTGTTTATTGTGAATACATTAAAGTAATAGCTATAGGGAGATTTCTTTCAGTACATCTCATTTAAAAATTTTTTTTGCTCTTGTAGGGTTTCATAAGATTTTTCCTACAAACTCTACTCATTTTTCCTTTCCACCATCATTGAGAGAACTACACTATTTGTGCAAAATCTCGAGGTAAGGTTCTTGAGGTTTTTTTGTCAATTTATTTATATTGTACAACATATTTATAGAGGGTTTTGTAATTGGTGTAGGGAGATTGCTTTCAGTTTGTGTCATTTAAAAAAAAATCTTCTTTTGTAGGGTTTCATAATGTTTTTCCTATATTGTACAACATATTTCTTCAGCATTTTTTTGAAACACATAGGAATCATACAAGAGGTTTTGAGTTTAGGAGTCATTTCTCTCTGAAAATGTTTACAACACTCCATAGCTTTAGTCACACCATCATCTTGAGTGTTAATTGAATGTTGTGAGGTACAACTAGTTTTTCCTTCCAAGGTCTTTGTCCACATTGTATTTACTATGATTTAATATAATCTGAATGTGTGTTAAAAAATTTCCCCATCATGTGATACGATATCCTAAAGTTTTCATTGCATTTAGTGGAAAAATTGTTAAATACAATGACACAACCATGAGATACACAGTGGTACACGATAACATGGAATACATAGTTACTAACTATACCAAGATGAGCTCTATCTTGTATGCTTAATTTGGTTTGCTGAAATATAGTTTTGTGTATTTGGGGCTTCCTTGTGAGGTAATATTCACCCTACTACCTCATATTGCAATGAACTTGTGCCATCAATTATGGAGTACAATTTCTCTTAGAAGACATTTTTGAGGGATTTATGCTGCTCCAAAATTATCTTGGGAGGTACATTGAGACTTAACCTTGGTCATTATTGTGTTAATTTTTCCACCTTTATTGATTAATTTTAATCCATCATGGTTTGTTAGGTCCAAAAGATTAGTAAGAGGCAAGCTAGCTTGTACTTACCTCTATTTACAATAAGAATAGAAAAATGGGAAAAGTTACATCTAAGACTAAACTAAGTTATTACTTTACTCCTTGCACCCTAAAAATTAACAAAATAGATGCCTAACTTATTTGGGTTGTATGTTGTGATTACAATGCCATGTCTTCCTTGAATAAATACAATATCTATTCCACCCCCCAAGATCCTTCTCTTTCATTATTTCCAATTCTTTCTAGTATTAGGC
Organism: Sequoia sempervirens; assembly: GCA_007258455.2. Lineage (NCBI taxonomy): Eukaryota > Viridiplantae > Streptophyta > Pinopsida > Cupressales > Cupressaceae > Sequoia > Sequoia sempervirens. The sequence goes on from VDFB02298151.1 coordinate 200,300, forward strand.
ATGCAGAGTATAAAAACTATTGTCTAACATCCAAATCAGAACCTCTTTGAATCTATATCACTCTTACAATATAGTTATTAATTAAACATGTCTGGTGTCACATATTATAACAAGAAAGAACATGTTGGGTATTAATTTTTTGAACTTTTGACATATACCTTTTCTTAGGTTATGGCCAATGCTCCACCACCTCAACAAATTATTAATATATTGAGCACTGATTCTGAATCAATTGCATCTGTCAGTTGGGATGGGACAATCAACACGCCCTCACCACCAATTGAATCAGTTGCATTTTTCAATTGGGATGGAACTCATAATACGAACATTGAGATTTTTGTGACCAATGTGTTAGCAAGTTTCCATGAGGTCATTCAACAAGCAAGAGAAACAAGCTTGGATGCATTCCTTGTACAAGAGTTTGAGATTCATGATATGCAACAAACAGTTAATGAATTCCACAAAACATGCAATAAATTAGAGGCTTTCTATACTCTCTTACGAGAGCTGAGCTATGATGAATACTATGGAATGGGGAATTCCTTTTCTATCAAACATGCATCCTTAAACATTTTGAATGATATGTAGTTTCAAAACTGCTATCATTGGCTTTAATTCGTACACATAGCTATAGCTATGAATTTTGTAACAAGTTATTATGGTACAACAACTCTATAAAATGTATGTCTCATATGTTAATATAAATATGATATTTTGTATTACTTATTGTCTTCTTAATTCAGCTACCTTTTTTACGAGTTAGCTTTCTTGGAATGATTCAAGGGTTTTTTCTTTTGTCAAATCTAGTTTGGGCTTCCATTCATAGTTTTTTGTATGTATGTTGCACCTAATAAGTTCCATGGATCATAGGTAAAATTAGCAACCCATCATGACAGTTGAGACTTGAACGCATGACTTTGTAAATTTTATCACTATTTTTGTCACACTTTCTATTAGATGCTTTTAAAGTGAGTAGTATACTCAAAAAAAATATTTGATTATTGTGAGGGTGATTGTTTTTAAATTATTATTATTGATTATGTTATGTTATCTTATCTTATCTTATGTGGCTATTCTCATTATTGCTTGGATCCATAGTAAGACCTAATATTTTTGTTTCTAAATGGAAAGCCCATGTTAGGAATTGCATGTAGAAAATATCAATTAAATGAAAATAAAGATTAAAAAAAGGAATGAAAAACATAGAAAAATAACAGTGAGAGACAATTTTTAACGTGGTTCACCCAAACTCGGGCTACATCCACCAACAAAGAGTCCAATATTATTATCCAAAAAATTGAACCAATTACAACCAGTAATTATTGCAACTCAATACCACTACAAATGATACAATACAATATCAACATAAACCCTAACCCTTAACAGTTTTATCAAGACTTATGTTGGTTAAAAAATAGGGCTTTTTTATGTTGGCCAATAAAAAAATAACTCCCAACGCCTTTATAAAATAATAAAAGTCATGTGAGGTTTTAGGGGCACTTCCTTTGAGCCCTCATGAGGATGTTGCCCCTTGACCTTGCCCTATATTGCAATAGGGAACGCACTAGGGGAATTACCCCTAGACTCTACAAGGGGTGTTGCCCCTTGACCATGACTTGGGGGCACTATCCCCAAACCCCCGTTAAATAATTTGGGGGGAAACCACGCTGATAAAAGTGGGGAAAAATTAACCTCTGAGTCTAATTAGGCTCCACATAACAACATCCCCACCCCTACAAATGTTCAAACTGAATCTATTCAAACAAAAATGAAAAAGTTCCAACTAACTGCTATTGCAATTACAATGATCAATGATGGCAACATTAAAAATTACAATCACACCTACAAGTAACAGATATAGCTATTTTTGGCCATGGCCCTGAATCAACAACCCGATATAGAATAGATCTATCTGATGGAGTTCATAAGCAAAAGGCTACTCTTCCAAAGAAATACAATACCTTGATCGATTTAGACAAATCCAAAAGGATCTATACTTCTATTTGTAGCATATAGTTTCCCTCTTATTTCCATGTCAAGGTGAGAGAATGTGTTTAGTTAATTTATTATTGACTTAAATAACATATTGCATATAGAAATACTACTTACTCCTTTTGACTATATAGGTGGATTGTCATCTTAGACCTAGAAATCTCATGTTTGCATCATCATATCATTGGCTAGCCAATATATCTGTTCAATGAACCAAATCAGCATCTACATGCCATGTACTCACCTACATTAGCCACAAATATGCCTGAGAATGACACAATAGCAAAGAAAAATCCACGAAGAACCCTCTTTGGAATAAGCTCATCCTACTCAATGAAAGAGAGTGCCTCCATCATTACTCCTATCAAAAATTTGAACCCATTTCAAACAAGATGGCTTATAAAGGGTCGTGTCACAATGAAAAAAAAAATGCATGAATTCAACACTCCAAAGGGTCAAGGACATGTCTTCTCCTTTGACATTATTGACTATGATGGTACTAAGATACGTGTCACTTCCTTCAATGATGTTGCAAATCTTCATTACAAGAATGTTCAAGTTAGAGCTATCTAGATACAATATCAAGGGCAACTATTAAATCAGATAATAGATTATACAAAAAACTCAATAGCCAACTTGAGATTTGTTTACAGGATGATTCCAAGGTTTTTCCTTCTAAAGATGACCTTGCAATTCTGAAGCATCCATTTTCCTTCATGCCTCTCACTGACATTGTCCACAGGACCAACAATTCCCTTGTTGATGTTATTGGAATTGTTGTTTGTGTTGACCTGAGCTCTACAATAAGATGAAGGGATGGTTTAGAAGTTCTTAGAAGGGGCATTGAGCTAATAGATGTGACTTCCTCTACTGCTAATTTGACTCTATGGGGTCCGACTACTCAAAAACAAGGTGCACGACTCCAAGAGATGTACCTCCTACATAAGGTTGTTATTCTTGCAATAAAAAATGGACGCATGAAAAAAAATGGAAAGGTGGTAAGCACTTTGGCAAGTACACAACTATTTATTGACCCAATCGTAGATGAAATAGAACATCTAAAATATTGGTTTTCACAAAATGGAAATGGTATTATGTCATCATCTACAGAAGTTGTGCATTTGCCCCTCATAATCACTAGAAATACAATTGCTAATATTGAAGAGCATTGTGTCCACATGCACTAGTCTATCCAATGCATTTTGAAAGAAACTTTGTAGCTCATCAAATCAATTTTTTTTCTATCCATCTTGTCCCCTTATGTTAGAAGGAAAACATTATAAAAAAAGAGTTTTGCAAGGTGAAGACAAGTTGTGGTATTGCTCAAAGTGTAAAGTTACATTTGCAGATTGTAATTACAGGTATGTACAACAAATAAAGCTAGCAGACCATAAAGGAAATTTATGGGCTATTTCTTTTGAAGATTCAATCACTAGCCTTCTTGGTATCTCTACAAAGGATTTATATATGCTGCAGTTTGACGTGGAAGCAGAAATGAGTGTTGCAACTATAATTAAACAAGATATCTTCAAATATTATCTCTTCACCCTTTTATATGTAGCTAATGAAACTGGCTCTCAAAGACGGGTAAAAGAAACCATCACCAAATTGATCCCCTAGATTTTGAAGAGGAAATTTTTTTGTTGCTATAGGAACTCTTTGACATGTCCAACACAGATAGTAGTTGATACTATAGTTATGATACTTCTATGTTCGGATTAGGTTAGCTCACTGCTCAAGCAGAGTTTTGTAAAGGTTTGTAATAATTCAAAATGTGCTTATTCTCCTAAAGAAATCAATGTGTACATAGGATTACCATTATAATAAACTATGTTTTATATTTGTAATTGCATTCCACCTCCTCCTTATACACTATCCCTATATTCCACTAAACTATGTTTTTAACCTCCTTATGATACACTAGTCATGTTGTTTTATATATGACTATAATTTAATAAACTATGTTGTTTTATATTTGACTTTTTGAATATGTCGATGGCAAGAAATAACCATTTGCATTATTGACACTCCATTCTTTTGTGATTTCTAAATTAATGTGGCCTTCCATATTATGGTAATATTCACCATGTTGCCTTGTAATGCAATGAACTTGTTTCATCAGTTGTGGAGTACTATTTCTCTTAGAAGCCATTACCTGAGTGTGGACTACATTATTATTTTTTGTTTTAACTTTGTTCATTATTGTGCAACTACCCAAAAATGTACAGTGTACAAAGGACTTTTTTTAGTGTTCCAAAACTTCAAAATAAACTATGTTTTAAGCTTTCTTCAAAGATTATCTCTTCACCCTTTCATCTGTATTTGATGAAACTGGTTCTCAAATATGCGTAAAAGAAACCATCACCAAAATTAATCCTCTAGATTTTGAAGAGGAAAACAAGCTATTGCTACAAGCACTCTCTGACATATCCAACATAGATAGTAGTTGATATTGTAGTTATGATACTTCTATGTTTTGCTTAAGCAGAGTTTTGTAAAGGTTTGTAATAATTCAAAATGCCTTTAGGGGGACATTATCATCCTCATGCATATTTGGATTACAAAACATCTGAACTTGGTAAATGTGTTCATGTTCTGGGTATGTGTAGGATCATGATGGGCCAAAAAGTGGCGATATGATGGGTATGTGTAGGGTATGTGGCCGACGACTTTATTTTACCCAAAATTGATGAAATGAAAAGGGTTTTTAAAGGAGATTCTCAACTTTTCACCAATATAAATTATTCTTTACTTTGAATTTAATAAATAATTATTATTCATTTTCTATTTGAATGATGACTAAAGTCCTGATTGATAGGCTGATTGAAAAATATCTATAGCTTTCAAACGGTATCACATTTTTTTGAATTTGAAACATGCGTCACATTCTATGCTTCACATACTATAGGATTAAAAAAAAAATCATGAAGTTTTGACCAAGTTAAGGTCGTCAGACATACAAGTTTTTATATTTTTTAAAAGTAATAAAAAATTCATAATTAATTATTTACTTGGAAAAAAATTACAAAAAAATATGCATCACATTGGGACACGAGTCCTCTACTTATATCTAAAATATTATAAAAAATATATTATCATTTTATTGTAGTTAAGGTGGTCAGAAAAACATCTTATTTTTTCTTTGAAATTTAAGTACTACTGCATTTAAATTTCAAATTTGCACCAAATAGATTTTTCTTTTTTAAAAAAAATAAACCTAGTAGTTTAGAAACTACATTCAATTTGCTACAGATTCTATTCTTACATATTTTTGAAATAATATAGATAACTTATTCAAATTTTTATGTCAAGTTGCCTAACTTTGATTTTTCTGAATTTTTCGCCACTTAAGGTCCTATTTTTTCCATGATGATCCTGCACATACCCTTTGTGTCACCTTTTCAAGTATATATTAGAGAAGCATGGTTTCAATGAGTTCTATTCTTTGGAATCTATAAGTAGCCAGATTGTTTTTTCCAACAAATCCAAGACAAATAACAAAATAGAAAAGATACCACATATGACTGAATTTTTCTCTTTGTATAGCATATTTCAAAGTAAAAAAAACCCTATAACTCATTAACAGAATAGCAAAAAAGTCTAACATGTGATACTTCAAAGAAAAGGTTTTGAATGTACATGTGAATGACCATATAGTTTATAGTTTGCAGCCTTATAACCTAGATTCATTCAGACTATTTATAAATTACTCGTACATAGTTCCCATTCATTTTGGGTGACATTTCTATCCTTCTTTTGTATTCTCTTGAGTAATGCATAGTTAGAGTAGAGTTTGAGAATAGGAAGAGGCAATAAATTGGTTATAAACTCTTATTCTTCCTTGTATGCAATGGTTGTAGGTAAGGAAAAAGTATTTTGTATCTAGATAGAAATATTAATTTTTTATAGATTTTTCTAGAGAGGAAGCCTCTACACTTGATTTTTTATTAGTCTTTATTTTTTTAAGAAAAGAGAAGTAGCAATAGCAAAAACATAGATTGTATGCACGAGGGTACTAATTGTAATATTTTTAATATACCAGATTATATGAATCTTCTATGTTTGTGTCTATGCAGGCTTTAAATTGTAAATTATTTCATTGTTTTGTATATTTAATCCATAAATCAAAGAACAATTTGAGTTATCTAGTTTTGACATTTTCAATAATTGATACAAGAAAATTAAATCATATAACTATTTATTTTCTTAATATTTTTGTGTATGTTTATCTTTTACCATAACACTAATCATACATTTGATAGTACAAAATGTTTAATTTTTCTTTTCAATGTGTAGGCACAACATAACTTGAAAACATAATTTTTCTAGTTGCCCATCTACAACCAAAGGCAATCGTTGAGTGCCACTATTTAAATGAGATTCAATCCTTCATACAAAGAGATTGTAGTACAATTAGGACAACTGACTAGGTTTATTGATTAACCTACTTAGTTTATTGATGTACATGCGTATGCAAATGATGTATCTCCTATATTTTATTGAGTTCTTGCTTTATACTAGTGAATAATCATTCTTACACATATTTTTAATATTAGTTCTCATTAAAGTACTCTATGTACATGCATTCAAGTTAATACTTATATTGAAAGTAAGGCCTACTAACAAATGATCCAATTGAATATGTTCAAAGGGAAATGCAAAAGTTAAATCTCTCAAAAGAAGCCAAGCATACTATGCCTGCCATATAGAAGAAATAAGTATTCATTGTCATATACGTCAAATGGAACAACAATCTATCCAAACCATGGATCACCCAAATATTATTGGACCAAGCAATAGTCATTCAAACCAAATAGGACAATATGTCCAAACAACATCCATGAGTTACCATGAAACAACACAAACTATTCACACTCAAACAACAACCTTACCAGAAATAAATAACTTTGTTGTAACTTCCAAACGATTTCAAAAAAGGATAGATGCACTATCAAATTTACAAACATGCATATTATGTAGTGAATTATGCCCTGGAATGCATACCAATTCCACATCCAATGGCCCCATTTGTAGTAGATGCTTTCATGAAAAAGGGAGACATCGCTTTTCAACATCTAATAATATGGATCCAAGAAAACAACCATCCAAGTTAAAAAATCTAACCCAAGTAGAAGAGATGTTAATAGCATGAGTGAGTCCATTTTTTCAAATCACCCATGCTCATGGTGGCCAATACAAATATAGTAGTCATACAATCAACTTTCCACAAGATATAAAAATGATAGAAAAATATCTTCCACATAGATTGACATACTTGGATGTTCTAATAGTTCGTAGATTCCATACACAAGGGAACCACTATGATTGCTACATAAGTAGAAAACGTGTGTATGTTGCACTACAATATAAAATAGCACATGATCCCTACTACACAGATGTTCAAATAGATGTTAACTCACTAGCACTACTCCCACCTACTAGTATAGGCATTTCAAACATGCTTCATAGCATAAATATTGAAAGCACATTTCCAATTGAGAAAAATCTACCAACTTTGGATGATGCCAATGAACTAGAAAATGAACAAATCAACTCATCATTCTTTATGGCTAGACTTCCAAATCACCAACCAGAGCTAGAAATCATTAAAGAAAGCTTGCAACTACATGATGGACCTAACAACATCATGCTATGGCCACAATTGGACTCCTCATCAATCAATGAATACAATACTGAAGGACTTTCAGATATGGATTTTCCCACACTCTTCCCAACTGGCATTGTGCTACACTTGTAACCTTGCTACAAACAAGTTGAACTACATGAATATGTACTATAGTTGATGTGATTTCATGACAGTAGATTTGGTAGCCACCCAAGATTTTTCTATTTTGTTTTGAACCTTATGATGCGCCACCATAGCCAAGGGATGACATCAATATTTTTCAAGAAAAATGCAGAGGATTGTATACCAACAACAATTGATAAGCTTCATATACAAATACAATAATTGTCTAACACTCAATTAGATCAACAATTGATGCACTTTGGTTCTTCCCTAAGAGGAACACAGTCATACTAGAATAAGTGTTGAGGAGAGCTATCGAGCATGATCAACCAAATTTTCTCACCCACTCTATTTTTTACATTTAGTGTAGCAGATACGAAATGGCCAAATTTAAATAGCCTTTTTCCAAATACCATTGTAGGTGCACCACAAACTAACAAAGATCATGTGGAAAACACAATTAATAACCCATAAAACATCCCTATACTTGCACCAAATGTTCACCATCTTTCATGAAGAAGTATTACAAAATCTCTTTAATGTAATAGATTATTGTTATAGATATGAATGGAAGCATCGAGGTTTTGCACACATACATGGATTTCTTTGGCTTCCTAATACACCAGACATAGAAAAATCGACTGGAACAACAATGTAGAATTTGAACAAGCAAAATAATTCTTTGACAAATATGTTAGTGTATGGAACCCACATACACCATCTAAAAGAAATAACACAAGACATTGATCTGCACAAGATGAACCTTGCCTACTAAGTACATCAAAAATATTCTCTAGACATAAACTTGATGACTACAAATATTTTCTCAACCATGTCCAAAGAAACACAAAATATACTCAAGCAACCTACCTACATAAAAAGGGTCAAGTTCTAGCATGTCGGTACAAAGCTCCCTGGACTGAATGCACTACCTCTACCTTGTCATGCGATGAAATAGGAAAAAACAATACACCCTCACCCATAATGATGATAGATTGAATATACACAATCCAAACATGCTTTCAATATGGAGAGCTAATATGGATTTCCAACCTATAGTTTCAAAAATGCATGTCCTTAGATACATTGCTAAATATGTAGCTAAGGTACAAAGAAAGTCCAAGAGTTGTATCAACATGCTAACATGGATATGTAGACATTAAGTTCTAGACGACAATGCTCTAGCAGCCTATAGAAAATTCATGAATGAGATTTTTATAGACTGTGATATAGGTGCCCAAGAAACATGCCACATGCTACAAAAATTGCCTCTTATTCTTCGCAGCCACTCATTTTTCACATTAAATGTTGGCAGGAAAGCCTTTCACTGAGTCAGAAGAAATGCAGATGGAAATACATTACCATTACACTATCTAAATTCCTACATGCAATGACCTAATAATATGGAAACAATAACATTGATTGATTTTGCCCAATCTTTTGCTTTCTCCTCTGTTCGCAAATGCTACAAGTGGAGACATAAGAAATACAATGCAATCATAAATGTCTTTCCTCTATTTTATAGTGCTCAAAATGAGGATTCAGAACACTATAAGACATTTTGTTGGAGGGAGCTACTTTTATACAAGCATTTTTGCAACATAGCCACAAATATTGGCCTCACTAAAGATGATATTGTTGCACATTGGAAGGAAATGGATCTCAACCAATACTCTATTTGGCATGTGGACCGCATCACAAATATTGAAGCTAACCAAGAAGAAGATGATGAAATTGAGACTCCAATAGGTGTACAAACTATATTGCCACTGCATGAATGGGAATTGCTATCACAAATGGGTCTTTCTATCCAAGTAGATGTAAATACCCTTGAAATGCTTGGAAAATGTGATTTTGACAACAACAAGTGGGACACACATATTGTTCCTCCACATTTACATAAAGGTGCAAAGCACTTTATACACACAAACAAAATGTCACAAAAAAATGACCAATCCACATTTAAGTTCATTGACCAACCTTACCCACTATCGTCAAAATAGGAAACTGGCAACCAACCATTGAATATGATAGTACAAGGAATATCTGGTACATGAAAATAATATTTGATTCATACTATAAGACACACTCTACAATTTAGTGTCACAAAAATATAACCCCCCCTTATTGTTGCTCCTATAGGAATTTTTACATTCAATATAAATTCCTCGACAATACATTCAGCCCTGAAAATTCCAATAAAAGAACTACTACCATTAAAAGGACAATCACTAACACTCTTTCAAGAAGAGATGAAACATGTCAAATACTTGTTAATTGATGAAATGAGCCTTATTGGACCAAAATTACTACTAAAAGTCGATAGTAGATTGTGTGAAGCTTTCCCCCTTAACCAACATATAAGTTTTGGTGGTACATCTATAATTCTTGTAGGCGATTTGGTACAACTTCCCCCTATTATGGACAAACCAATCTATGCATCCCACTCAAATTCTATACTACTATGGAAATAGTTCACTACAATTGTTACTCTGCAAACAAGTTTTCACCAACAAGGTGACTCCCAAACCCAAATCACCTTTCGTCAAACATTACAAAACATGTGTAATGCAGAACCAGTTGAAGAAGACTAGAAATTACTAATGACTCACACAAACAAACATCTATCAAATGATGAGCACACATTTTTCAACCAATCTATGCACCTATTTCCTACAAATTATTTAGTGGACCTATATAAAAAAAAAATATGCTCAAACTACTGAATCTTCCTATTGCACTTTTTGTTGCAATACAAACACATACAAAATAAAATACTGATAATGATTCTGAACAACTTCCAAAAGAGGTCCTACTATGTAGAGGCCAATGAGTCATGTTAGCAACTTATGTATTCAAATAGGTTTTGTGAATGGCTCTCTTGGAGAATTAATACAAATTGTTTACCCAACTAACTCTAGCCCACCAGATTTACCTTCATATGTGGTCATGCACTTCGATGACTACAATGGACCACCATGGAACCCAATTGAACCAAAATGTGTACCTGTAATACCCATATCTATTGGAAACCATAGGAAAATACTGCTATCCATAGCATGAGCTATTACCATACATAAATATCAAGGATAATCCTAAAAGAAGCAACAATTGATATTGGAAAGTCAAAAAATAAGGGTTGACTTTTACAACTATGTCTAGGGTCAAATCAATAAATGATCTTCAAGTAGAACCACCATTCTCATTTGACCATTATTCTTGAATGAAAAATAACCCATATACCATTATCAAAAAGAAAGAGGAAGCTCGTCTATAGTCTCTCTCATTATAATGACATCAGGTATGCAACTGTTAATCCAACCTTCTATTCTATTAATTTCATATTGTTTACCCAACAAAAAATATATTGACATAGCACAATCATAATTTTCCATGATGTGTAGGGATCGAAAGAGTTCTCCCCAAATGATGGCTCTACATGCAACAATTTTCCCACTCTACTAACATACATCTACTTCTTTCATGCATTATGTTTATCTATTCTCAAACTGTAAAATACAATGTTTCTAACCTCCATATGATACATAATGTTTATCTTCCTTTGTAACACAAATTATGTTATTTCTCAATGTGTAGACACAAAACAAATCTAAAATACACTATTGTGTGCAATGCCCTAGAAATGTACCATGTACACAGGATTGATAAACTATGTTTTACACTTGTAATTTGTTTCATCAAAAAAATAGTGTACAGAGGAGTACCATGATTTGGCTTGTATAATTATCAAAAAATGATGTTTCTTCCCGCCCTTGCTCCTGTAATCCAAAATCAAATAGAATTTCTTATTCTCCTAAATAAATCAATGTGTTTAGAGAATTACCATTGTAGTAAACTATGTTTTATATTTGTAATTGCATTCCACCTCCTCCTTATACACTACCCCTGTATTCCAATAAACTATTGTTTTTAACCTCCTTATGATACACTAATCATGCTATTTTATATTTGACTATGGTTTAATAAACTATTTGAATATGTCGATGGGAAGAAAGAACCATTTGCAACATTGACATTCCATTCTTTAGTGATTTCTAAATTAATGTGGCCTTCCATATCTTGGTAATATTCATCTTGTTGCCTCATAATGAAATGAAATTGTGCCATCAACTATGGAGTACTATTTATCTTAGAAGCCATTACCTAAGTGTGGACAACATTATTTTTTTCTGTTTTAACCTTGGTCATTATTGTGCAACTACACATAAATGTACAGTGTACAAAGGAATTATTTTAGTGTTCCAAAACTTCAAAATAAACTATGCTTTATATTTGTAATTGGATTCCACCTCCTACTTATACTCTATGCCTGTATTCAAGAGTACATCTTCTATAAAGAAATGGTCAATAATTCTTAGGTAATTATATAATACTATTGGTGTATTCCTTTCACCCCTTCTGGGAGCAAGTGCTAGTTACTATCACAAAAGTGATAATAATGAAATTACCTAAGTAGTTACACAAAGATAATAAAACCAAATTTGTTCAAAACGTACACATCTTGTAACTAGACAATGATGGATTCCCAATATAGAACATGCATCAAGAAGTGGTGTGACAAGAATGATTCCATTCATTATTTAAAAGGAGAACTCATAACTGTTAGGTGGAAAAGGGATAGAACTGAGAGATCACAAAATTGCACATAGGTTTGAGACGTGAGGGCAGGGAGGCAATACTCAAGTGCCAATCTATATCTCTTTTTTAATTATAAAGATGTTACATTTAATTTTCACTACTATATTGGTTTCATTGTTTAAGTTTGCATTCATTATTTGTATCTCTATATCTTTTCCATTTATGACTCCACAATTTAGCTGCATGGTATGGATGAGATTGTTAATTATTTGTGTGATAGGAAACAATCTAGATGTCTAATATTTTATAGCTTCCAATGTTGATTTTCTAGCTTGAAAGGTGGGATGTGGAGTTGCTTTAAAGCAAATCAAGTTGTATTTTCAGCAACAACAGATTTTTTATTCTTTAATAGAATGTTTTCGAGTTTGTGAGGTTAGGATGAAACCAAGAGTGATTTTATGTGATTTAAAGCCAAAGAATGCAAGGAAAGTTTCTTTTCTTGCATGATAAGTAAAGGAGCTGGGCTCTATATATGTAAGATTGTTGTAGCAAACTTGTATTATATTTTTGAAAGAAAAGTTTGCTATTAGGCTGAATAGAAGATCCAACATTTGTAGGTTTTTCCCCATTCTGGGGTTTGCTGGGTATATTTGTGTTATTGCCTATTTGTGATTGGCTTCTTGTTTTTTTTTTCTTCCACTATTATTAGTTGTTAATTAACCCAGTTGTGTTAATTGTTATAAATCAGATTTATTTCTGTGAATTTATTGTGAAATTAATCTGTTGTTGGGTTATAAGAAATTAACATGGTATAAAAACTCTAAACTATGAATATTAAGCCAAGATTTGTGACACAGATTTCAAGAAGAAAAAAAAATTCATCTCCAGTTTCTTATGTGACTATGGCAACCAGTGTTTGATACGAGGACATGCTTGAGGGTATATCTAAATTCTTGTAGTGGAAGGTTCAGATTACATCTTTTCTCAAGGAGAACAGGCTATGGATCTATGCTAGTACAAAAGTGACACCACCAATAAATGATCTTGTTTCCTTAGATTCGCATGAAGTCAAAGAGGCCAAGGCTTAGAGGATTATCCTAGATAGAGTAAGAGATTATTTAATTCCTTGTTTATCAAGGACAAGGAGATGTGGGATACACTCACAAAACTTTATCAGAGTGACTATCAAAGTCGTAAGATGATGCTCAAGGACAAATTGCAAAATACCAAGATGTCCAAAGGTGAGAGTGTGGTTTTTTGAAGAACTGGGAAGTGTTTGTCAAATGTGTTGTCAGTAGAGATCGACTACCTAATTGGGAAAGACTTTGGTATGATTTTGTTCAAGAGGAGATCTGTGAAGGTGCTCATTTAGGAGATCATATGAAGAAGGGTCAAGACGAAGAAAATATTGCTCTTGCAAGCAAGGGTAAGAAGAATTCCAATAAAGAGAAAACAAAAGGTTCTTCTTCCAAGAGTGGGAAGAAGAAAGATTTGAGAAAGATAAAATGTTTTTTCTGCCATCAGATGGGTCACTATGTCAGTCAATGTCTAAATAAGAAAAATAAGGATAGGTAGAAGAAGCAAGTTGTTGCTATAAAAGAGGTGGATGAGTTTGCATCATGATTTGAGAATGATTTTTCACTCATTTCTTGTCTCTCAAGCTCAATTTCCAACAGGGTATGGTATATAAACAGTGGGGCTTCTTGCCACATGATGGGAGTAAGAGAATGTTTCACCAAGTTTGAGAAGAAGAAGTTGGATTTCTATATTAAGCTCAGAGATAATGCCAAGTACCATGCAATTGGTATTGGCACTGTCAAGTTTTAGAGGGAGTATGACAAATCCTTGTTGGTGGAAGATGTGGTGTATGTCCTTGGCATGACAAAGAATTTAATCTCAGTTTCTGCTTTGGAAGTTAAGGGTTACATCATGATCTTTGAGAGGGGAAAAGTATATATTTATCCCAAGGATTCCAAGGTTGCAAAAGTGATTAGAGTCAGACATGACAACTTGTTTCAGTTATAGTTTGAGACAACACACATGTTGGTAAGTAGCTGTAGAGGGCTAGGAGAATTGTGGCATAGGAGGATGGCTCATTTTCACCATGGAGCAGTTAATATTATTAAGGAAATAGTGATAGGGCTGCCTAAGATGAAGACAAAAAATCATGAGGTGTGCAAGGGTTGCACTCTTGGAAAATATGCCAAGACCAATTTTCCAAGCAACGACACTAGATCTAAAGGGATTTCATATCTTGGACACTCAGATGTGTGTGGGCCCATGTCAATAGCATCCTTGAATGGATGAGTATTATGTTACCTTCATTGATTATTTCTATAGGAAGACATGGATATATTTCATGAAGAATAAAGATGAGGTATTTGGTAGGTTCAAAGAGTTTAAGGCTCTTGTGGAGAACCAAATAAGGAGGGAGATCAAGATACTTAGGTCTTATAATGGTGGTGAGTATACCTCAAATGCCTTCAAATATTTATGTGCTCAGGAAGGTATCAAGAAAGAGTTGACATTTCCATACAACCCACAACAGAATGGGGTTGTTGAAAAACAAAATAGGGCTATAGTTGGAGCAGCCAAGGCCATGCTTCATGATCAGGAACTACCTTGGTTATTATGGGTAGAAGCTTGCAATACAATTGTGTATTTGCATAATAGGAGCCCTCCCAAAGTGTTGGGAAAGTTGACTCCAGAAGAGGCGTTCACTGGTAAGAAACCAAATTTGGGGCACATTCGCATCTTTGGATGCCTTGTGTATTGTCACATTCCTATGGAGAATAGAAGCAAGTTGGAACCTACTACAAAGAAGGGTATCCTTGTTGGGTATAGTGAAACTTCTAAGGCTTATCAGGTTTACATTCCTACTCTCAAGAAAATATTTGTTCACAGAGATGTGAAGTTCAAGGAATAGAGGGCTCTTTAGTATTCTAGCAACTTGATGAATGAGGAGGAGAAATCACCCACGGTTGAGGCAACACAAATTCCTCAAACTTTAGTCATGCAAGTTGGAGAGCAGAGCAAGCAGGCTGAGCAGGTTGATCAGAAGGAGGAACAAATAATTTCTCAGCCTCAGATTCCTATTACCGAGAAGAGGAGAAATAGGGTAGCTAAGCAAACACTAAGGGAGGCTCAAGAATATGTAGGCGATCCTCAAGATTCAGTTAGACAAAGAAAGGATCCTAGATATTAGTCTAAGTATGTGGCACTTATGAGTAAATTAATTGAAGTAGAGCCTTCTAGCTTTCAGGATGCATCCAAGCACTAAGTGTGGAGAGATGCCATGGTGGAAGAGTATTCTTCCATCAAGAAGAATAGTGTGTGGGAGGTAGTACCATGACCAGAAGATAAGTCTATGGTGGGCTCGATATGGCTATATAAGATTAAGCATGCTGCAGATGGTAGTGTGGAAAAGTTCAAAGCCCAGTTTGTGGCTAAGGGGTTTTCTTAGAAGGAAAGAGTCGACTATGATGAGACTTTCACTCCAGTATCTAGGTACTCATCCATAAGAGCTATCATTTCTATAGCAGAACAAATGGGTTGGAGGATTCACTAGATGGATGTAAAGATGTCCATCCTCAATTGAGTGATTGAGGAAGAGATTTACATAGAGCAGCCAAAAGGATTTGAAGCACATGGGATGGATTCTCATGTATGCAGGTTGAAAAGAGTACTGTATGGACTCAAGTAGGCTCCTAGGGTGTGGTATTCACATATTGATAGTTACTTGCAGAGCGTGGGTTTCATCAAGAGTGAGGCAAATCCAAACCTGTACTATGTTCAGGTGAAGGGAAAACTTCTCATATTGGTGTTATATGTTGATGACCTATTTCTCATAGGGTTAGAGGAGCTCATAGCACACTACAAGCAGGATCTTGCAGGAGATTTTGAGATGGACGACTTGGGATTGATGCACTACTTTCTAGGATTGGAGTTGTGGCAAGAAGAGGGAGGGATCTTCCTTGGACAAGGGAAGTACTTAATTGATATCTTGAAGTGATTCAGGATGGATAACTGTAAGCCTATGTTAACACCACTTGTGACCAATTGGAAGAAGATTGATGCTTCCAAATCAGAGGCAATGGACTCAACTTTGACAATTGATAAGCTCTCTTATGTATTTGTTCAACACTAGGACAAAAATTTGTTTTGCAGTGAACTCACTCACTTAGTTTATGGTGGAACCTAAACATGTGCACTAGATAGCTGCAAAGCATGTTTTGAGATATCTCTAAGGCACAGTTGATTATGGGATAAAGTATGTTCAACAAGATGGAGTGAAGCTTGAGGGGTTTAGTGATGCAGATTGGGTAGGCAGTATAGTTGATCAGAAGAGCACTTTAGGGTGCAGTTTCAGTTTGGGATCATGAGTAGTCTCTTGGTATAGTAGGAAAAAAAATTCAGTTACATTGAGTTTTGTAGAGGCTAAGTATATGGCAGCTAGTATGGCTACATGTGAGGCTATCTAGCTTCAAAAACTTCTAGTTGGGATCTTTGATCAGGAGCTAGATCCTACAATCATTTACTATGATAATCAAAGTTGTATCAAACTCTCTGAGAATCTAGTGTTTCATGACAAGTCAAAGCACATTGAAATCAAGTACCACTTCATCAGAGATTGTGTGAAGAAGGGGATAGTGAAGCTCCATTACATTCCTACAGATGAACAAATAGCATATATCCTGACAAAGGCCTTGATGAAGAGTAGGTTTGAATTCTTCAAGGAAAAGTTGTGTGTTGTGCAAAAAAGCTTCCTCGCTAAGAGGGAGTGTTGATTTTCTAGCTCGAAAGGTGGGATATGGAGTTGCTTTAAAAAAACTCAAGTTGGATTTTCAGCAACAACATATTTTTTATTCTTTAATAGAATTTTTTTCAAGTTTGTGAGGTTAGGATAAAACCAAGAGTGATTTTATGTGATTTAAAGCCAAAGAATGCAAGGAAAGTTTCTTTTCTTGCAAGCTAAGTAAAGTAGTTGGGCTCTATATATGTAAGATTGTTGTAGCAAACTTGTATTGTATTTTCAAAAGAAAAGTTTGTTGTTAGGCTGAATAGAAGGTCCAACATTTGTAAGTTTTTCCCCATTTCGGGGTTTCTTGGGTATATTTGTGTTATTGTCTATTTGTGATTGGCTTCTTGTTATTTTTTTGCTTCCACTGTTATTAGTTGTTAATTAACCTAGTTGTGTTAATTTTTATAAATCTAGTTTCTATCTATGAATTTATTGTGCAATTAATCTATTGTTGGGTTATAAGAAATTAACATCCAACAAGGGGAATATTTTAGATAGCAAAAAATTTAGTCACTTGCACATATGTTACATTAGTGGTACAATGCCATGATTTCCTAGATCATAATTTTGTCAGAAAACTCAGTTTAGTGAGTACAACATAACAAAAGACCCAATAAGACCTCACTCCATAGAGATGTGTGTATCTAAAAAACCTTGTATGCATCTAATTATGTTTGTTAGACTAATTTGAAAAAAATATCTTCTTAATAGTGATAGCATATGTTGTGAAATTTTGAATTTTGAAATATACTTTAGACTAGCGCCTTCATAAAAGAAAGAGGAATAGATCTATAGATCTAGAATCCCAATAATCCTATGCATTTCAAATTATTAGATTCCCCAAGAATACAACCCATAATATCCAATGGAATAGTTCTTAAAAAAATTCATGAAAAACTCAAATTTTTGTTACCTATCGATGCCATAAAATTAATCTAATCAACTTGGTTTTCACATTGTTTCCTTATATTGGTATTTAATTTTTTAGTTTATGGTCAATGTTAATATTTGGTTCTAGAAAAAATTATCGTTAACAATTCATCACGGTGGGAAAATTTATCACTATGACAAATTTATCTTATGGAAAATTCACCACCAACAATTCATTGCGGTGAATTTTTCATAAGGTGAATTTGTCATGGTGGTAAATTTCCCTGTGATGAATTGTTGGTGGTGAATTTTTCTAAAGCCTTAATATTTATGCTTTTCTTCAATTTGAATATTTGCAAGGTATTTACAATTATCTGGTATGGATTGTTATATTCCATTTATATTACAATAGGTGTTGTCATTCTTTGGCAGTAATGGAAAGAAAATGTCCTATTACCCTTTGCATGGCCAAAAGGATTTCAAACAACAATAATGTAGTTACATGACTAGTGAAAGAGATTAGAATCCTTGTCTAGGAATGTACAGGCATTTTTTTTTTTAATCTTTTTTCACAATTTGTTAAATATTGTTCTTGCAACTTATGGCTAATGCTAATATTAATGCCTTTCTCTAGTTGGTCTTGAATGTGGTGTAACTAAAATCTATGAAATGATTGGTGGTGGTAGTCTCGCAAAATGTCATATGATCATTCCTCACAAATTGCATGGCATATAGAAAATTCACTGTGGGAAAATTCACCACCATGACAATTCACTACGCAAAAAAATTAATTCCAACCTCCCTAGATACTTGGATGACTCATCAATTTTCAACATCCTCCTTTTGAATCAATCTTTTAACACATTCTCATATCTTACGTTGAAAACTCTATGTTTCTCTCTTTGCATCAAAGGCAACATTAAATTTAAGTAATTTATAAAGCATCACTTAAATTACATGTTTTACATTTAAAATCAAATGATTTATAATAATCATTTAATCAAAACACCTCACATTTTGTATAGATTGCAAAAGAACAAATTTCAAAGTTAACGTCGACTTCTCCTCAAACTATAGGAAAATTTCTAAGGCATCTTAAAAAGGTAAAGATATAAGGGTTTAAATCCTAGGGCACAGGTTAATAACTTTATGCCATTTTCATAAAACATGACAAAAATGTCATATTCCATCGGAATATGTAACATTGTGTAAACCCTAAATACAAAAAGCAAAAGAATGAATGGAATTTCTTGAAGAAGCTGAGGGCATTGCCATTGAAGGTTTTCATAAAGCTTTACATAGGTTCATGGTGGATTCAGAGCATACAGAGATGTTTTGTGATCTTCTTCATAGACATATAATGGTAAGTATAGTTGTTTTCTCCATAACAGAAATAAAAATTCAGAACATTCTTTTTATATTGTCCTCTCTTTCCTGAATTGAAAACTTTGAAGACTTTGTTGATGGCCTTCTATAATGAAAATTCATGATCGGTATATGAAAATTGTAGGCATTTCACAAGCACTCACATTGCCACGGCTATAGACTCTTTTGAAAGCTTACCTTTTTAGTTCAATAACCACAGCTTTTTTTTTCAAGAGTTTCATGAATTTGGGGGATTTATTCTAAAAATGCGCCTTCTATGTACTGTAAATAACTTATAAGGATTTCAATACTATAAATTTCATGCAATTTTTGGAGCCCTTTTATTCATATTCATAGTTGAGGGTTTTTTTTAATCTGTAACTCCACATCTGCTTGGCTATGCCATGGAGAATGGATTTTATGCAAACATTTTTCTGTATTTTCTTTCATGGCTATGTGCTTTTGGCCAATAGTGTCATAATCCTCTTTATGACTGAGATTCGTGCAAAATTATAATATGAATGAGATTCCATGAGAGACTTTGTGCAATATGCTTTATTAGCACTATACACTGCCCTTGTGTTTGATCATTTCTGTAGATAAAGACTGGCCTATGTTTGCTAAGTTGTGGCCTAAAAATAAAGGATTTATTTCTTTGAACCTTCAGCCTTTTGTAACCACAAAACATGAATAGACTATGTTTATGGGGCTTTTATGTATAATCTACACTTTAATATAGATGTTGTTCCAGATTTGTGCAAATTCCCTTGTCATGTATTATAGTGACATTCTTCTAAAAAAAAATTCCCATTATCATCGTAGAGTACACAAGACTGTCCTTTGCTCCATTTTACATATTCCATACATTTTGGGTTACACATTTTATAGGATTTCACATTTTCTTAACTCACTGTCATCCTTGACTATCTCTCTTTATCCCAAAAGATATTGACTTGGCATACATTATTTTGGCTAACCCTGTTGTATCTTTGAATCTCTACCATAGTTGATTACTATTCTCTTTACTTGACTGTCATGATTCTTTTAGCGATGTAGACTATCATTATGCTTTTTTCACTTAAGTGTTCCATTAATAAATGACTGCAATGTATGTATGCTTCTTTTATTGCCTCCATTATTTGCTTTTTTTCTCAAGATCACACTGTCATATGGCAAAGATAATTATTCTTGACCCTTCAAGAGACTGTGAGTGCATTTATTGACTGTCCTTTTAGTTCCAATATAGGAATGTTACCTTGAAAGTTTAACTATTCTTTTGCAGAGTGATCATGCCTTCTCTTTTCATTAATGCATTTAATTACTTATTTGCATCAATGTATTTATTCTATCTTATAGCTGAAAAATATTGGGCACTATATGGAACTACCCCTGTAGCTTGCGATGCACAAACTATCTTTCTGCTTTATCATGCTCTATGAATTTTTGGTTTGAATAACCATTTTACCAGCTATAACACTCTGTGATCAAAGATACAAAGTTCTCTTATTTGCAAGGTCATAATGACATCTTGTGTTGTACCAATATGCTTTTTCATAAAAAAAAAAAGTTACCCTATCACACTTTGTTTATATTATGCATTATTCAAAACCACTGTCAATTTGGATGACTGTCACAGCATATTCTACTTTCAGTTTACATCTCAAAAATTGTTGTTAATAAGATTCCTAACATAGTAATTTGTTTTGAATGCACCAAGTACCTAAAATATTGTGCATATGAGCTGGGCTCAACCCTTGTGGGAGCCACATTTAACCCCACTCATATTTTATTTAAATCATATATGCACCTGTAGCTGTACATGAAACAAATAGATTAAAAAAAACATATGTACATTTCAAGTGTGTTTGACAATTTCAATGGTTTTTTGGGACACTTGTAATGCACATGTTTATTGAATGCAGATCAGGGATGACTTATACATGCATGGGTAAATGAACATGTATGGTGTGTAACTTGTCATTGCTTAGAGTGCTGATCTAAAACATTGTTTTGATTAATTGCAGGTAAAGGAACCTTAAAGAGCTAGGAACAAACCAGGACAACTGGACAATAGTTAGCCAAGAAGACTCAACAAATAACCAGTCATTCACAGGCAATGACTGGTTACCCTCCCTATATGCACTTTATTTTCATTCATTTAATTATTCATGTATATGTTGATCTTGTTTTACATTGAATAGGTTAGTAACAGTTAAAATCATGGCTTGTGTGAGTTAAATGAATATTTTTCTCAATAAATATTTTTTCTTAGAAAAGATGTGCAAAATATTTCTATGTTTCATGCATTTATATAAATGTGATGATCTGTAGTTGTGATCTCTCAAGTTATTTCATTTGTATATATGAATGCAACATAGGGAGGTTGAAAATGTACGATTTTCTTTCTTCTTTGTCAACGAGCTCTACCTGATTGAGCCATGGGTGAAAATATGGGTAACACTAACCATTTAATTGAATAATCTTTATTTGATTAAATTCATCATATTTCGTCTTTTAATTAAATAAATTAAGTTTATCTGATTAAATCACTACCTTCTATTAATTAAATAAATCATTTTGTTTAATTAATCCTATAGTCCCTCTTTTAATTAAATAATTCATTTTATTTAATTAAGCTCTAAGGTCATATCCTTTAAATTAAATAAATTAATCTTTATTTGATTTAAATCTAACACCATCCTCTTTAATTGAATAAATCAAAATTTATTTAATTAAGTCTAAAATCATTATTCCTCTCATTTTGATTTATTTTTAAAATCCTAAAAATCTAAATCACAATGTCAAATCAGCTAACTTCCATTAAAATTAATCAAATCATGATTAATGTTAACTCTAATCACTCAAATCCTCTATCTTTTGCAACTTGCTCATGAAAATCAATTTAATTAATTTATAAATCTCCAATTTTCATCCAAAAGGCATCAAGTTGGAATATTCCTCAAATTTTAAAATCTCCCTCCAAAGGACTTATCCATCCAACAAGGCATTAAAGGCCTCTTACATGTCCTCTTTCTTGAGCCAAGTGGCATTTATTTCTTCTTTCATCTCCCTCCAACATGTCACCTCTCCAATTTTGAATTTCCACCTAATAGCATTAATGTGCACATTCATCCAAATGTGCTCGACCTTTGTCCACTCACATGTTGACAAGTGGCATTGTGCTGTTGGTTGGTGTTTGATCCCACATTCATCCATTTTTCTTATTCTTTCATCATTCTCTTATATAAATAGAAGGATCTTTTACTAATTTTGGATCCACAACTTCATGCAACATCATTATCTTCATGTTTTGAGCAAAGTTCATCCATTTTCATCCATTTTCTTAGTTTTCATCATTTCATAGCTATGTTATGAATAAATTTCATCAAGGAGCATCAAATCTTCATCATTGATCATCACCAAGCTTGAAAGGAATTGGGAAAGGGCTATTTTCTACATCAAAATAGCACAAATTCCCTCATGGGATTGAGAGTTTGTTTTTTTTTAGCAAGATTAGATATCTTTTATTTGTGTTCTTCATGTTATTTCTTGTTCTTGATATTTCAAATGAATCTTATGGGAAATGATGGTTTTGATTTGCATAAGTGACTAATATTGTGTTTGTTGTTTATGTTTGTGCAGGTCTAGGATCACCATTCATAGACAAAATCAAATGAAAATAAATCAATCAATGAGCAGTAGCAATGAGATATTAGGTAGTAGATAGAATATACCAGCATAAAAAGACTTCCAATATGAATTGTATTATCATTTGAATCAATATAATAAAGGAGAAAATTTGAATTGGTGGTTCAATTTCTGGTGTTCAACTGTTCTCTCAATATTAATTCATACATGTTATTTGGTTGTCTCTGGAGTGGTATTCTTTTGTTATTCAAATTAATCATATCAAATATATTTGACTTATCAAGACACATTTTCTGCCTTTGTGTGAATTCTTTGATTGGTTTTTGTGAGAGAATTAAAATCCTTTTAAGAGATCATTTTTTAATAGGTTTCTTCCCAGAATTAAAGTCATTTTAAATTGATTATCTTAATTGGTTTCCTTCACACAAGAATTAAAAGTCCTCTCAAATATCATAGTAACTTAGGGAGATATCACTAGAATTTGTAAGAAGAGTCCAAATAACTGACAAACTTGCATATTTATACAAAGTATAGACATCTGAAAGTGTCAAGAAATTAGAGTTAAGCCAAGGAAATAGGATCCACATATCATACACATATCGACTCCATTTACCCAATAGGAATAGGAGCTGATCATATTCATTTCAAAGCAACACTTTATACAAACCTTATTTACACATTCAACTTTCAAAAATTTGCAATAGGATTAGTTGTTAGCTTTGCATCTATTTCACCTTTACATGCCATTGTGGATAGATTTCCCAAGTTAGATATTACACACAACCTTTAAATCTACTCCATTATTTAGGTACACCCACTTAGGACTAGCAGAGCCTAAAGTGTAGGAAGTTCCCAACCAAATTGGTTGACTTAGTTCATTGGCCTAACTATTGCAAACCTAACCATAGAGCTTGACATCCTCTTAGGGTTTGTAATCTACAATTTTGGGAACCAACAGGTTGACGCTAATTTTGAGGAATAGGGATTAGATACTTTAGAAAATAAGTAATAGCCATGGTGGTTATTTACTTATAGCTATTTCTTTCCTTTGTGGGTAGCAATCATATAGGAACTGTTTAGGGAAAAGGGCCCTATAAAAGGTTTTGTTCCCATATAGTAGTTCACATCAACTTAGAATAGAAAATAGAACTACATACATTATGCCTTGATCCCATTTGGAAGTAGGGTATGTAGGCAGTCTAGGAAACAAAAAAAGTTCTAAGTAATCAAGCATTTGGGAATGACTTAGGGCATGCTTATAATTGGTTAATATTAAAAGACTTGATAAATTAAGAGAAATCCTTGATTTATAAAATGTTTAAGACTCTAATATAAAGTCAAAACATAATCGTGAATACTCAGAAAAGAACCTGGATGGTTTCACTTAATTCCTTGATGCTTAGAGCCAAATTCCAAGGTGGGTCTCAAGTTAATTTATTCATTTTATATACTTCTAAGGATGAAGACCATAGTACTCTTCCATTAAGTAAGTATAGTCCTTAGAGAGTGGCTTAGGACCCAGATGGTCCTGATGAGTCTAAATCTCTAGCCAAAGCATAATTCTATTCTTAATGAATAAGTACCTGTAGACACTTAAAAGTCCTGATTGATACTATGCATATGATTCTGATAAATTAACATCATTTCTTCCTAAATCACCTCAAACTAACTAATTAATTAAATAATCAACATTATTTAGTTAAATTCAGCAATTTCTACTATTAATCAAATAATTAAATCTATTAGATTAATTCACCTTTCTTCTGACTAATGTTCATCATATTTAATTAAATCAAATCATTTAATTAAATCTCCCTAAGTCCTCTCATTTAATTAAATAAATCAAACTATTTAAATTAAATGTCATAATCCCCTAACCCATTCAAATTAATTATTTCTGAATTAATTAATCCTAAATCACTTTCTAATCATCATTAACAAATCCTCTAGCTTTTAACTCTTTAAGAGTTAAATCAAGCCATGGTCAACTAACCAGGTTGGACATGAAAATAATTTCTTTTAATTATCTAATTCCTCTATTTATCCTCACAATGGCATATTCCATGGAATATTCCTCCCAGCCACCTCTTCATTCAATTTCCCTCCAAAGGTTTTAAATAACCTCTTACATCTTCATTAACTCCTCTTAAATCCTTTCAAATCTTCAACCAAATTCATTTACTTCTTACAACCTTTCAAATCCTCAACCATTTTCATTTGCTCCTCTTACATCCTCCTTTACTCAACACATTCCCCAAAATGTGTTCCACTCTCATCCAATAGAATTGTGACAAGTGTCACATTCTCATTGGCTCCCCTTTTATCCCACATTCACCAATTTCTCTCATTCATCAACCCTTGAGTCCTATAAGTAGAGGCTTCCTCTAAACAATATGGATCCATAACTTGAAGCATTCTTACTAAGGCATTTCCACTCATAGCATTTCACCATTTTCATCATTTTAGCTAGTTTATGTTATCACTTTGCATCAATTATCACATTTTGGATCATCAACATCATCAAATCTTATCAAATGGATTGGGAAAGGGCTTCTTTCCACATCAAATGAGCACCAATCCCCCTATGGGATGAAGGTTTAGCTTTTTTTAAGTTGATTTCATGTTGTTTTTGGTTTGTTATGCTCTCATTTTCATGTTTTCTTCTTGATTTAGCTATGAATTTCATAGGGAATGCTTGATTTGTGTTTCTAACATGATTAACTATTGTTTGTTGGTCTTTTTTTAGCTTATTGCAAATTTTGTGTTCACATTTTAGCGGTAGAAGGAGGGCTAACCCATTTTATTTTGATAATTTTGCTTGAAAATACTAGTTTTGCAGCTATAGGAGAGTGATGCCGCTTTTGTTCGATATAGAGTTGCCTTTGCATATAGCATCACATTTGTTTGTTCATAGAGCACCACCTTTGTCACCAGTGCCACTTCTGCCAAATTGTGTCACCTTTACGCATTGTTGTCATGTTGCCTTTTCTATAGCATCACTTATGTCTGCTCTGCTTTCTATCTAAATTTTGTTTTCTGACAGAGAGTCACCTTTGATATTGTGTCGCATTTGTTCTCTCTATTTTCTGTAGAGTGTTGCCTTTGCATTTAACCAGAGCACTGCCTCTGTTTCCAGTGCCGCCTTTGTTTCCCAACATCACCTTTGCAAGAAGAGGAAGAAAATCAACTTGGAGACCTAAAAGCATTTTTTAATGCTCATTGTAATAGCTTAGGCTTTCCAATTCTGTTTTTCATTTTCATTTTTAGGATCAACTAGAATTACTTTGGGATTAAAATTAACAATTAACTCAAGCTTTGTCAAAGTTGGAATAAAATTGAACATTAGGAACTTACTAGACATTGCTTTGTGGGTTAAAATTGAATAAGACAAATTCACACTTAGCTTTTGGTGCACTTAAAACGAAATCACTTTACTTTGGGGATTAAAAAGAACTTGTGCTTTCTTTTCTTTGTGGTTTTTTGCAATCCTTGTCACTTGAATGTGTATGCACTTCTCTCGTGCCACTCAACAATCTTGAGAATCAAAAGCATTCCATTGACATTGGTTGTATAAAATCACCCACACATTTCAATTTGGATCTAAAATTGAACCCCCATACTAGTGTGAGGAAAAGACATTGTGTGTGTTCCCTCCTTGTGCTTTACATGAACTGGGCGGTCAAACTACAAGTCCTCCCTCACTTTTGTTAACCTTTAGAGGGGCTGCCTAAGAGACACATCTGAAAGAAGAACTCGAAAGTGACTCCAACTGGTTTTTCACTCAAGCCGGTATATAAATGGATAAGACTAAACTGTCAAGTCCTTATGGTATGTAGGCCTTAGTTGTACAGTGTCATTTAGAATGAGGTACCACCATAAAAAGTATAAGAGCCCCTAGTAGGATTGATTAAACCCTTTAGTGGCTTGTTGGATGCTCGTAATTTTCCATGTCCTCGAGTATCTGAACTAAGAACCAACTTGTTTAGTGACCAAAATCCTTTATGCTTGTTGGTGCAAAAACAATCATTCTGAAGCTACCCCACATTTGTACTATTCAAAGTAGAAATAGAAAAATCCTTAGGATCTTCGTATCTTCAGGATTTTGAGATTTGGTGGTCCCGAGAAGTGTGTGTTATGGAGGGGAGCCAGTGTTTCTAAATCTCTAACTGTTCACTTTGTCTTAGTGTTTGGAGAAATTTGAGTCAAGACTTAGCAAGTAGTATCTTTGCAGCCTAGGATTGTAAAATTTGTGAGTCAGTCAAACACATTGCTTGGATCTCAAACATTGAAAAAAAACATTTAACAAGTCATCAAAATTTCAAACCCTTTGGAAAGAACAAATATCCTTGAAGATTCCAATTAGTAATTCTTGTCCCTAGCAATTTTATCCTTAGAGGCTTCTAAATATTTGGGCCCATATCTCGATTTATTCTCTCCAAAGTCAACCTAGGTAAACTAGGGCATTAACTCTTTGATTTTCACATAATGGACCTTGTGGAATGAAAAAGAGATAAGACATAGACTTTTAGTTTGAAATTTAAACAAGAGTTGTTGATGTGGTAAAAACAATCCATTTAATCAAGATAAAAGAAAATTGAACCCCACATATGTGTTTGTTCTCATGATTTCCCGCAAAGTAAAAATTTCAAAACCAAGGTCCACTTATCATCACTCCAAGCTTAAGCATCTAAGTCCAAAATCTTTCAAGAAACACCTTTTAGCACTTCACAAAAATAGAGGAAAATTGGTTTACAACTTCTATAAACGTGCTTCAAAGAACAATCCAAACTTGTATACCTTCTTTACAGTCAAAATCCTCATCTTTTCCATGATATGGAACTTATCTAAAACATTGGTCTTTTGGATTTGAACACTTTGTAGGGAATAGCATGTTCTTCAATACCTTGGTCTTGTAAAAAAACTCTTTCTAGGTTCATCTAGGATCAAAACCAACACTTCCATTCGTCACATCATCCATTAAATCCCATCTCACAAAACAACTTTTATAACTTTGGAAAAATCATCTATGCTAGACTTTTGGTAAATCCTTTAATCAAAATCAAAATCACTTTGTTTGGCTAGGTGTATGGGGATGAATCCTTTCTCACACATTTAGTTAAATTATCACCCCCTTTGGACAAGTTTACGATGAGATAACATCTAAAATCTTGGGATCTACAAGTCCATTATCCCAAATCAAACCAAATCAAAATCAAAATCCAAAATCCTAAGGTCTAGTATTCCTCCAAAGTTCTCAAAAGTTCAAACACCCATATCATTCACCCTTCATTTATCACACCATCATCATTTGATCCTTAAACATCCTAGATTTTATTTTTGTACCTAAAGTTTAGATCAACCAAACGAGTTAGAGGTTTACCTCCCATATTGCTAAAAGTTAATCCCAATTTTATGGTCCAAACAAGGTCACAACACAAGAAGATCATGGAGAAAAATAAAGAAACATCAACCTCTAGTGATTTAAGTCAAACTGCATCAAAATTCAACCCTAAGGAATTTGTCAACCCTCCACTTAATCCCCCTCAACTACCACAAGATCTTCAATAGGGAAGTTTCGAAGTGGAGGATGTCACCAACAACTTCCAAGGAATGAACCAAGATGAAGTACTTGAACTAGTCCAAAATCCCAAAACAAACAAGATCGTCAACATGGTTATGAGGCTCAATGCCACACAATACATGTTGGCATTAGCAAAGGAAGGGGCTAAACATTCCTTTCCAATTTTGATGTGAGCACTATTGTTGAACAACCTTTTGGGAACATGTTGCCAATATCATTCACACCTTCATTCCCAAACATCATCCAACCCATCATACAACCATCATCATCACATGCCCCAAGTCAACCCATGATCACCAGGGGAAGCTCATTACTCCAATCCCTTCAAGGGAATCCACTTGTTAACAACCAAAATCTGGGGGCTAACACAATCTTGGGTATTCCTAGCACCGTCCCAAAAGACCCAAAACATCCATATGTGCCACTCATTTTCCATGATACAAAAAACCCCTCCACCTTTTCTACTACACCAACATACCCTCTTGATATACAAATTTCTCTCCCCATGATGTCACAAGGACAAGTGTATTTAATTGGACAAGTGGATACTTTCAATGCTTCCATCTCACAAGGGAATACACCTCAAAGCTTCCCACCATTCCCTCTTTTGACATCAACATCCACACCAATAAAAGGTATAGGGAAACTCCCTTTATCCAACACATGAACCCAAAACCAATCAAATCAAATCAATCCCCCAATCACAAATCAAATTAGCACATCTATCATACCAAATCCTCCTAGCATTTCACTGATATTGCAACACTAAGTGACACCAATCCAAACATCTCAACCACACGTCATCTACAACAACTCAAACATCCCAAAACATGGTCTCCAAAGGATCAAGCACATAAATCATACCATCTACCACACAACCCCTTGTCATCACTCAAAAAACACCTCAACAACCACCCCAACAATCTCTCATCACATCATCTCACACCATCCCACAAAATCCCCCACCTCTGCCACCAAATCCAAACATAAAAAATTAATACAGTATCACATTACAAGTGGCACAACAAGCTTACCAAAAGGCCTTATATATAAATTTCAAACACAATAAGCTCAACCTCAAACTCAATTACAACAAGCTCAAGCACAAGCTCAATCTCAAGCTCAAGCCCAAGTACAAGAACAAGAGTAAGCTTTTCTACAACAAGAAGAAGCCGTACAGTAGGCACAATAATAAGCACAATCCCAAGCTTAAGCTCAAGCACAAGCTCAAGCTCAAGCTCAAGCACAAGCACAAGCACAAGCACAAGCTTAATACCGAGTGCAACAAACACAAGCACAAGCCTTGTTACAACAAAAATCCTATCAACAAGCCTTGCAACAACATGCACAACAACAAGAATTGATAGCCCAACAACAACAAACTGCACAACAACAGGCCCAACAACAAGCACTATTGGCTCAACAACAACAACAACAAGAATCCCAACAACAAGTGTTGTTGGAACAACAACAACAAAGGGCATACCAACAAGCGTTGCTCACACAACAAAACTTACAACAATCTTTCACAAACACACAACAAAATTCCTTGAACACAAACACGCAAGCCACCCCATCCTTGACCCAACAAAACATACCATCTCAAAACATGCACATCCCACCAACTGATCAACAAAATGACCTCTCTACATAGGTCAAATTTCTCTCACAACAGATACAGGACATCCAATCTAGAAAGGTGAAAAGATCACACACACATGAAAATTTGTACCCCTATCCATTTGATAGAAACATTGCTATGGTTCCATTCCCACCAAGATTTGAGATACCCAAATTTGACAAATACCCTGGGAAGGGAAATCTAGAGGACCATATCAGAGAGTTTCACGTACATTGCATGGAGGTAGCCTATAATCATTCTTATCTTATGCATCTTTTTCCTTGAAGCTTGGCTGGTATCACTATGGAGTGGTTCTCTTTCTTACCTCCTAGAATTAGAAAGTTCCAGGAAATTGTGGATTTATTCATTGAAAACTACTCTTTCAACCTAGAAATGGAGGTAAGTCTAGAAGAACTATCTGGCCTCAAACAATCCAAAGGAGAGACATTTGCGGCCTTCTTGCAATGATGGAGATCTAGAGCTAGCAAGAGCAAATGGTCCATGCGAGAGGTGTTGGTTCTTAGTTGTGATCTATTTGGCTTTTCCTTGATGTCAAAATTCACCTTTGAGTATCTTTCGACATAACATACTCATTGTCTCACCGATCGAAGGAAAAAGAACATATCGGCAGGAGTTTAGTCTTCAGCATGTTGTTTCATCGAGCACTTTGTGTCTTGCCGACCAGCACAAGAAAGAACATATCAGCATGACATTGATTGTGGTCTTTGCGACAGTGGAAAAGGAATATCAGAAAAGGAAATCATCTTCGGTGTAATGTTTCATCGAATACGTCATGTCTTACCAACCCACGTTTGGATAGGCATATCGGCATGAGTTTGGCCATCGGGCTAAGGTCTTAGAGATTTCAATAGGTCTCACCGACTAATACTTGAGGTGGTTCTTCGGCGTAAGTAATCCTTCATCGGCATGTGTCTTAGCGAGTTTGAATTGTTACATCGACTGGAAACTAAGAGAACCCTTCGGTATGACTCATTGGCAATGATGAAATGTCATGGCAATCTCGTATTGTCTTATCGACTTGGCAAAAAAAGGCTTATCGATAAGAGTTAGTGATATCGGTATGAGGTCTCGGTGAGTGACCTCGGTCTCATCGATGGAAAACAAAAGGCTTCTTGTCGGCATAAGAAATGATTTGTCTCAGCAAACCAGAGTGGATGAGGTCTTTCAGTATGACATAAAACAATCTATAAGATGTCTCCCTGATTGTTTGAAGTTACAACGATACATGAGAGGGATGGGAGTATTAGTGAAACATAGAGCATTCTATATAGCATCTCCCTGACTTTGTATTGTCTCAGCGACACGGGGTGAAAGGATGACTTTCAACAAAACAAAGTCTTATCTTCAAAACATCTCCCCAATGGTTGATGGTTATAGCAACACATAAGAG